>CM045748.1:1782500-1987500 GCA_024760905.1 Plotosus lineatus
AGCACCGACAGATGAAATTAACATATAATAACTCAGTTTAGAACTAAGTACAATAACAACAACAGTATGAATTATAAATCAGTATTAGCACCAAAACCTGAATTAAAAAAAAAAAAAAGAATTGTAAAATGTAAATTATAATTCGATAACAGTGAACATGTGTAATATCCCAATACCGCAATTACGGTATCTAGAATTACTTAAATCTTAATTAAAGTCGATAATAAAATAAAAATCACACTCCAAAAAAAGCTGAACTGTGTAATAATGGTAAAGTCCAAATTAAGGCTATGCAGTAATAATAATAATAATAATAATAATAATAATAATAATAATAATAATAAAAATACCCCACCCTCACACAATAACTACAATTAATTATCCATAATTTATAAAATCAGAAAATCGACAAATAGGACTGAAGTGAATAAAATGTGAACAGAATGTACATACTAAGTATAAAGTGCATGAGGAAATGTGTTGGGAGGATCAAGTCGGAGGGAAACAGGTGTAATAAGGCATGAATATACCTGATGATAGGGAATGTGTGCCGCAGTAAATATTAGGAACTGGCAAACACTCACTGTTGAGCCATCGCTCTCTTCTCTCCTTTATCTTCTCCTTCTTCGACTGCTGCTTCTTTTCTTCACTAGCTGCATAAATACAGATATTACATAATCCAAACGATTGCATATAATTCATATTCTATACTTATTATAATAACCATCTGAGTAATCTGTGCCTCACAAAAACATGTCTCAAAATGTCAGAGAAACATTTACATTTCTAAATACTTTAAATAAAGACATGCAATTATAAAAATATATACACATATACTTTTTAAATCTAAAAATCCTTTACTTGCTCAAGAGTAAGTACAAACTAAATTAACTAAATAGATTTGTACCTTTTAATTAATCAGACATGGTTACAGCAAATGATAAATTATACTTCATCAATTTCCCTTTTAAAACACTAAAACGTATCGTTTCAAAAGGTTTGCGGTGAACATTGTTTAAAAACGTGCAAATCGGCTTGTCGCATTGAACTGATTCCTTCTCGGGTCAGCACACTGAATAACATCAAAAAACATCCAGTGAAATATGAGGCTGCAGCTCAGTGAACAGTGAACACTCAGCTCAGAGCTCGCTCTACAAAACTGTTCTGTGGAGATCTTTCCATATTTACTGAACCGAAACAACGTAATATTAAAAGTAGCAACACCATCTATAGTCCAAGTGTGAAAACATCCATATGAAAAAACAGCCCAAAACGCCTTCAGTAGGTTTTAATTACTCATCCTGTATTATATCATTCTGACTTGCTAGAATTACATCCAATTATGTTTGGGGATTTTTTTTATTTTTTTATTTTGATATACCTGCATTAATCCAACAAGGAAAATTATCGCCTCTGATTTTAACCCATCCAAAGTGAGCACACACACACACACACACACACACACACACACACACACACACTGAGCGCACACTGAGCGCACACTGAGCGCACACACACACTCGGCGCAGTGGGCTACCACTGTGGTGCCCGGAGGGCAGTTGAGGGTTAGGTGCCTTGCACAAATCAATGATGTTTAGCGAAATTGACAGCTGGTGAGGCACTGATTCACTCACTGAGGAACTTTTTACTGTGTTTTATGATTAATCTGTGAGAATAAACCCGGTACAGTAATAACTGTTATACATTTTCTACATTATGAAAGGCAAAGCGTATCATCCGAGTGTTTGAAAGCATTTCATCTGAGATAGATATAGAGGGACGGCGACACACTATTTGCATTGAATACCAGATCAGTTTGTGGAGGACACAATCCATTGAGCGGCACATCAAAGTGCCACCTCACCGTGGGACTCCACCCCGTACCCGAATGGGACATCTAGAAATTCTGCTCTTCTTTATTGAAAAAATAAATGCAATATTGGACTCCAATGGTAAAAGGGTTTGTAATACATAGCTGAAATAATATTAACATTTATCACATTCTATCATTAACTTTTTTTTTTCTTTTCAACATTGATTGGAGGTTCTGCCTCCTCCACCTCCACCAAATGCACATCACTACCTCAAGGGCACGACAAACATGAAGGTGGAGGAAAGAAAGGTGTTGCTACACATTTTTCCTGTTGGTTCAGGAGTCAAAATGTTCAGTCCCAAAGCCGCTTCTCCAGCCAATAGGCTATGGCTGCCCAAAATTATGTTTGTGTACAGATAAAATGTGTAACACTTTTATTTTTAATGTAGCTATAAATTTAGCTAATTTATTTTTTCCATATAAAGTTTTAGTTGTAAATTTTGTCTGATTACAAGATTGTCTAAACAGAAATTTGTCTAGAGAGGGTCTTGTAGTATTAAAAATTGGTGTAGCTCAAAATTTTCTCTAGATTTTTCTCAATTTTGTAAGAAAAAATGTTGAAGTAACATTAAAAAAAAAAACAATGTGTTGGTGTTACTAACACCATCATCAGCAAAAGAAACCAAGCACATTGGATTGGCACAGTGGAGATATACGTGATTGTTCATCAGAGTTTCGCGCTTACAGTCTCTCAGAACTTATGCTTAAGCTGTGCGCATCAAAATTATTATGTATAGTAAACTGATGTATATAAAACACACACACTGTCCTATTTGGATGAGTTTATATGGAATACAATTTTGTGCAAATATCTCAATCATTAAGAAAAACAAAAGATAAGCATATATAGTTGTGTGTGTTGCAGAAAAGTATGAATAGATAAGTTTAATACACAAGCATATGAGTGAATAACACAGTGCATTATTGTAGCTGTGAACAACATCCTGCAACTGGATGACACTGTCATCAATGATCAACGAAGACAACAGCCAAATGCCAAGGGAACAGTGTGTGAGTGTTCAGGAAGTGACGAGGTCAAAACTCAAATCTTACATGATTGTCTCAAACCCAAAGGCCCATAATGCACTGGTGCACGCATGTGTATGTGTGTGTGTGAGAGCGTCTGCACACCATACACATTCAAATTCAGTAAATTAACAAATAGCATTGGATATTCTGTTACACAATACCTCCCCTGTTCACCTGCATTCGTTTTATCAACATCTGCAGATACGAACAGGGCTGCGCGCCTATTACACGTGTTATGCGTTGCGTGCTGATTCTGTGTACAGTAGTGCATCACTCTGATGTGCCCACACTCCATCATTTGTTAGCAAAGTGTTCAAAGTTAATTTGTAGCGGTGTTCTGACTTTTCTTGTTTTTTATCTAAATTTTAGCGGAAATCTTCCAGTGAAAGTGGAAATGTGAAAAAGCAGCAAGCCATCTCATTTAAAATGAAGGTGGCTATGATAAAGAGACTTGAGGCCGGTGAGAAGATGGTGAATGTGGCACACACATACAACATGAATCGTTCCACAATCGGTACCATTTATAAGCAAAAGGGCCACATTATGGAGCACGTCAAGAGTGCAGAGGTGATGCAGTCCACCATCATCAGTAAGAAGACAGGGAAACTCATCGAAGAGATGTAGAAACTCCTGAGCATTTGGCTCGAAAATCAGTGGCAACGGAGTATTCCTTTGAGCCTTATGCTGATTCAAGAGAAAGCCAGAAGACCTTGAGGTTAAGGCAGGGGAGAGTGCTGCCGAAGAAACTTTTTCTGCCAGCCTCGGCTCGTTTGCCCATTTTAAGAAGAGGGCAAATATTCATCACACAGCTGTGAACAGAGAGGCAGCATCAGCAAGCAAAGCAGCTGCCGAACGCTTCCTCCCAAGTGCTCAAAGCAATAATAGAAAAGGAAGGTTATTCCTCCATCCATACTGTAACTCTGCACTAAACCTCCTCCTCCTCATCGTCATCATCTCCAAAGCCTTAATTACTCGGCTGTAATGTACTAAAAACCTTATTATGTTATTATTATATAATATTATTATAATATATTATTACATACTAAAAACCTTTTTACTGTATTAATATAATTGTTGACTAAAACTTAATTATTGTTTTTAGTGTTTTATGGGTTTTTTTTTATTGTTACTACAGTAGTGATGAAGAAATTGAAGAAAAAGTATCATAGAAATTGAATAAAATCTATACAGTATCTATATGTAACATATCTAAAGAACGTCCTGTCACAACTTGCAAACAAATTCAGCTAACAAACGACCCTCCAGAACCTAACTCGTTCGCATGGTGGTGAGCAGCTGTAATTTGTCAGCTGTCCCAGTAAAGTGGGAAATTATTAATTTAGAGTTATTGGTTGTTGTTTATAGCTCATTCAATTCAATCATTTTCTGTAACCGTTTAATCCTAATTAGGGTCGCGGGGAGGCTAGTGCCCATCCCAGCCGACTCCGAGTGAGGGCAGAGTACACCCTGGACAGCTTGCCAGGCCATCGCAGGCTGTAAACACATCGACGGCTATGCAGCTGCTCTTGTTGAAAGTCAGCAATGGTTCTTTTACATGAACCTCACACAATAGACAGCGAGAGACAAGGCCGGCCTTTGATAACCCAGTGAGCTGCACTGGGGGTGTTTTATAGCTGATTTCCTCAACCTTAAAATGATGCCAAACGTTCTAACATATATTGCTAGTTTTGTAGAAACAAACGAAAACTTGCAAGGTATTTTGAGCCTTTTAAGAAACTTTTGTTCAACTTTTAACATGATTTTATCCAAAGTATTAAAAAAATTCCTATTTTATACCCACTTTGATGGTCGGAATAATAAGATAAAATTATCAAAATTAAACTGAATCCACCCTAATTAAAGAATTTAAAGAAAGGATCTTGGTACTGTACTTAGAATGTTACTTAACAAAAATCAATTGATTCAAATATAAGTAGAAAAACAATTGAATTACACAATAAGGAAACATGAAGAAATATTAAGCAAGACAACATCAAAGTAAGAAAGTATTTGCTGGGCAAAATTATGTAAACAACAATTCAAGAGATCAAAATCTAAAATCTCAAAACCTCCACCCCAAATACTGAGTCCTCGACTGTGTTCAAAATCAAACAACAAATGCCTGTTCTGTGTGCAGATAAAAGTTGTCTGGTTGGACATGTGTGTGTGTGAGAGAGAGTGTGGGGGAGAGAGAGAGAGAGAGAGAGAGAGAGAGAGAGAGAGAGAGAGCGCACAAATGTATATGAGGAGCTGTGTATAAAAACTCGCTCCTTCCGCCACGATTTGTTCATTCCATGTCAGGTCGAGCATAATTACCTGTTAGAGGTTGTTATTGATTACAGCTGTGGATTTGTTATTTATTTTGGATGCGTGTCACAGACCAGAGCAGCTTTCCGACTCACACTGAGCAGGAAAATCTCATTTTATATCACAGATTATGTGGGAAATCCGAGTTCAACCTGTTATTCCAGGAAACGTAAATAAAAACTACAGTAATAAATTCCTGCAGAGAGAATATTTATGCCCCATCTACCCGTGTAATACAGCCCAAAGAATCAGATCCGAGCGCAGAATGAACGGATCTCAGAGGCGGATCCTCTGTTTGTTGTGAAAAGCAGCTTGAGCACTAAGTTCACCAACACCAGAACCACCATTTATATTTAGAAATAATAATAATATATTTTTATTATGCCTGTGTGAGATGGTAAGAAGCAGCCATGTATAGGAAATATGCAGAACTTTATGTTTTTTGAAAACAAAAGTGTAACTGGAGGAGGACAGGATCTCTGCCGGCCGCCTCTTTATCGAAAGGTTGGATTCGCATGAGCTGCGCATCATTTCACTGGTTTTCCTTTGTTTAAAAAAAAAAGAGAAAAAAAAGGCTGATTCGTGTGACGTGTGAGAAATAGTCGTTTGAGCCATGTAAAAATGAGAAGAAGAAAAAAACCCCCCACAAAACTGCTTCTGAAGCTCTTCACTTGTATTCGAGCCAACTCTGAAGGTGCATGAATTTTTCAGCAAGTCTGAAGCTTTCCTCCAAGACCAATACGGGCAATTTACCTCAAATTCAACTGACAACCTCTGAAAATGTGGGAGTTTCAGTTCGAACATGCTTAATTACCTTCAAAATAACATGTGCGGGTACATTTGGATGCAATTGCTGACATGCAGTTGTTATGCCCCCAAATTGTTATGTGTAGCTTACAGCAATGTATCACAGACAAAATTCTTTTAAATTTGACCAGATTTAATCAACATACACTAATAAACACATTAAACAATACAAATCTACATCTGACCAAGATTGAAAAAAAAACAAACAAATGATATATTTATAGTCCCTTTTCCAAGTGTGACAGGTCTGGTGAAATGTATCCTTTCTTCTGTTCTCCTTGCTATTTCCCTCTCCCCTACTCTCTCACTTTCCCCATATCTTCTTTTCCTTTCGGCTGTTCCCTTCAGGGGTCGCCACAGCAAATCATCCGCCTCCATCTCACTCTGTCCTCTGCATCATCTTCTCTTACTCCAATGACCTTCAGTCTTCCTTCACCACATCCATAAATCTTCTCTTTGGTTTTCCTCTTGGCCTTCTGCCTGATAGTTACAATCTCAATATCCTACTACCAACATACTCACTATCCCTCCTCTGGACATGTCCAAGCCATCTCAATCTAGTCTTTCTGACTGTCTCGAAAACCTCGAACATGTGCTGTCCCTCTGATGCACTCGTTCCTGATCCTATCCATTCACGTTACTCCAAAAGAGAACATCAACATTTTCATCCCTGCTACCTCCAGTTCTGCCTCCTGTCTTTTCCTCAGTGCCACTGTTTCAAAGCCATACAACATCGCTGGCCTCATCACTGTCTTGTACACTTTTCCTTTCATTCTTGCTGATACTCTCCTATCAAACATCACACACTTTTCTCCCTGCATTCCAACCTGCCTGCACACACTTCTTCACCTCTTTTCCACACTCTCCATTGCTCTGGATTGTTGAGCCGAGGTACTTAAAATCCTCCACCTTCCTGAACTCTGCTCCGTGTAACATCACCGTTCCTCCTGGGTCCGTCTCATTCACACACATGTATTCTGATTTACTGAGGCTAACCTTCATTCATCTCCTTTCCAGGACATACCTCCACCTCTCTAGATTTTCCTCCACTTGTTCTGTGCTCTCACTACAGATCACAATGTCATCTGCAAACATCATAGTCCATGGAGACACCTCCACCTTAGATTCGTCGGTCACGCCGACAGCACACCTCACCACTGTCTTACATCTCTCATACATATCCTGCACCACTCTAACATACTTCTCCGTCACTCCAGACTTCCTTATGCAATACCACAGTTCTTCTCTTGGCACCCTGTCATATGCTTTTTTCAGATCCACAAAGACACAATGCAGTTCCCTCTGACCTTCTCTATTGACATCCTCAAAGCAAACACTGCATCTGTGGTGCTCTTTCTTGGCATGAAACCAAACTGTTGTTCACAAATGCTGACCTCTGGTCTTAGTCTAGCTTCCACTATTATTTCCCATAACTTCATCGTATGGCTCATCAACTTTATCCCTCTGTAGTTGCCACAACTCTGCACGTCTCCCTTGTTCTTAAAAATGGGCACCAGCACACTTCTCCTCCACTCCTCCGGCATCTGCTCACTCTCGAAGACCTTGTTGAATATTCTTGTCAGAAAATCTACTGCTACCTCTCCTAGACACTTCCATACCTCCACAGGTATATCATCAGGACCAACTGCCTTTCCATTCTTCATCCTCTTCAGTGCCCTCCTCACTTCACCCTTACTTATCTTTGCTACTTCCTGCTCCTCAATGGTCACCTCTTCTACTCTTTTTTTTCTCTCGTTTTCATCATTCATCAGCTCTTCAAAGTACTCTTTCCATCTTCCCAGCACACTTCTGTCATCAGTCAATACATTTCCCTCTCTGTCTGTTATCAATCTAACTTGCTGCACGTCCTTCTCATCTCTATCTCTCTGCTGTGCCAACCTGTAGACATAATTTTCTCCCTCCTTACTGTCCAACCTATTATACAAGTCATCATACGCCCTCTGTTTGGCCTTTGCCACAGCTACTTTCACCTTAAGCTGTGTCTCCCTGTACTCCAGTTTACTCTTTGGTCCTCTAAATGTCCCACTTCTTAGCTAACCTCTTCCTTTGTACACACTCCTGCACTTCCTCATTCCACCACCAAGTCTCCTTATCTACTTTCCTTCCAGAGGACACACCAAGTACTCTCCTACCTGTGTCCCTGATCACATTTGCTGTGGTTGTCCAGTCATCTGGAAGCACTTCCTAACCACCCAAAGCCTGTTTTAACTCCTCCTTGAGGACAACACGACCCTCTTCCTTTTTCAGATTTCACCACTGTCTTCTGCTCTGCCTTTGCCTTCTTCACCTTTCTCACCATCAGCGTCATCCTGCACACCACCATCCTATGCTGTTTTGCAACACTCTCACCCACTACTACTTTGCAGTCACTGACTTCCTTCAAATGACATCGCCTACACAAGATGTGGTCTACCTGTGTGCTCCTACCACCGCTTTCATAAGTCACCCTATGCTCCTGTTTCTTCTTGAAGAAAGTATTCCCCACAGCCATTTCCATCCTTTTTGCAAAATCGATCAACACCTGTCCTTCTGTGTTCCTGTCCTGGATACCAAACCTGCCCATCACTTCCTCGTCCCCTATGTTGCCTGCACCAACATGTCCATTGAAGTCTGCACCAATGACCATTCTTTCACCTCTGGGGGTACTCTGCATCACTTCATCTAACTCACTCCAGAATCTCTCCTCTTCTAGCTCACATCCTGCCTGTGGGGACTAAGCACTAACAATATTGAACATCACGCCTTCAATTTCTAACTTGAGCCTCATCACTCAGTCTGACACTCTTTTCACTTCTAGAACATTCCTGCCATACCCATCAACACCATGAAAAGCCAGCTAAAACCCTGCTCCTAAGCTTCTCGTCCTGCTACCTTTCCACCTGATCTCCTGGACACAAAGTGTGTCCACCTTCCTCCTCTGCATCATGTCAGCCAGCTCTCTACCTTTTCCTGTCATAGTTCCAACATTCCAAGTCACTACTCTCAGTCCTAGACTCATGCTTTTCCTCTTATCTCTCTGCCTACGGACACGCCTCCCGCCTCTACTTCTTCGACCAACTTCGTCCAATTTCCATCAGCACCCTGTTGGTTAACAGCACCGATGGCGGTCGTTGTTAACCCAGGCCTTGACCGATCCGGTATGGAGGTAATATTTGTGATTTGCATGATAATGTTTGGTATTGGATTTACGTCGGATGCCCTTCCTGACACAACCCTATGCATTTTTCCGGGTTTGAGACCAGCGTAAAGGGGAGAAACACTGGCTAGTGCCCCCGCATTACTTTCCCCATATATATATATATATATATATATATATATATATATATATATATGTATATATATATACACACAAACATACTAGTCATTCTCAAAAAATTAGCATATTGTGATAAAGTTCATTATTTTCTGTAATGTACTGATAAAAATTAAACTTTCATACACTTTAGATTCATTACACACCAACTGAAATATTTCCGGTATTAATTTCTCAAAAAATTTGCATATTATGAAAAGGTACTCTATAATATTGTGAAGAGAAAGTTGAGAGACACCAGACCCAACACTGTGGATGAGCTTAAGGCCACTATCGAAGCATCCTGGGCCTCCATAACACCTTAGCAGTGCCACAGGCTGATTGCCTCCATGCCACGCCGCATTGAAGCAGTCATTTCTGCAAAAGGAATCCTGACCAAGTATTGAGTGCATAACTGAGCATAATTACTTGAAGGTTGACTTTTTTTGTATTGAAAACACTTTTTTAATTGGTCGGATGAAATATGCTAATTGTTTGAGATAGGAATTTTGGGTTTTCATGAGCTGTATGCCAAAATCATCAGTATTAAAACAATAAAAGACCTGAAATATTTCAGTTGGTGTGGAATGAATCTAAAATATATGAAACTTTCATTTTTATCAGTACATTACAGAAAATAATGAACTATATCACAATATGCTAATTTTTTGAGAAGGACTAGTACACACACACACACACACACACACACACACAAACACACACACACACACACACAACTGAAATACGGAACAAGCAATCAGCAATTATATTGCTGTCAGTACCCTTCACATGCTTAATTTCCAAGTCAAACTCTTGTAAGATCAAACCCCAGTTCAGCATCTCTGATTCTTGTTTTTCATCCTATTCAAAAATATTTGCGGATTGTGGTCAGTATATACAATGATTGGTTTTTGCCGTATACAAACATAAACCTCAAAATGTTCCAAGTATAGAACCAGAGCCAACAGTTCCTTTTCAATTGTGGAATACAGTCAGCCCTCTACTTACGAAAACCTCTGAATACGAAAAATCCAGGCGATGAAAAACATTTTCCTAAATTTTCGACCAATGTATACGAAACAACCTTTTCTTATGAAAAGCGCCAAACGCGCCATTCAAAAATTCAAACTATGTGCGAGCTGCTTTCTCATTGGCTGTCTCCCAACATCCCGCCCCACTGGCTTCCCATTGGCCAGGAGGGAGCCGAATCTCCACAGTACTGTACCGATAAGCCTGTTTTGTCACACGTGTAAAGGAGAGATGTACTGTTGGTTCGTGAGTTTCGTGAGTTTTGAGAATACTGTACTCTTTTTCTTCTTTTCCTTTCGGCTGTTCCCTTCAGGGGTCGCCACAGCAAATGATCTGCCTCCATCTCACCCTATCCTCTGTATCTTCTACTCTTACTCCAACTACCTTCATGTCCGGCTTCACCACATCCATAAATCTTCTTTGGTCTTACTCTGGGCCTTCTGCCTGGTAGTTCCAACCTCCGCATCCTACTACCAATATACTCACTATCCCTCCTCTGTACATTTCCAAACCATCTCAATCTAGCCTCTCTGACTTTGTCTCCAAAACATCTAACATGGGCTGTCCTTCTGATGTGCTCATTCCTGATCCTATCCATCCTTGTTACTCCCAAAGAGAACCTCAACATTTTCATCTCTGCTTCCTCCAGCTCAGCCTCCTGTCTTTTCCCCAGGACCACTGTTTCCATACAAACCATACAACATCGCTGGCCTCATCACCGTCTTGTACACTTTTCCCTTCATTCTTGCCGATACTCTCCTATCACACCGGACACTTTTCTCCATCCATTCCAACCTGCCTGCACACGCTTCTTCACCTCTTTTCCACACTCTCCATTGCTCTGGATTGTTGAGCCTAAGTACTTAAAATCCTCCACCTTCTTTATCTCTGCCCCCTGTAACCTCACCGTTCCACTTGGGTCCCTGTCGTTCACACACACATGTATTCTGTCTTACTGAGGCGAACCTTCATCCCCCTCCTTTCCAGGGCATACCTCCACCTCTCTAGATTTTCCTCCACTTATTCTCTGCTCTCACTACAGATCACAATGTCATCTAAAAACATCATAGTCCATGGAGATTCTTGTCTAACCTCGTCTGTCAGCCTGTCCATCACCATAGCAGACAAGAAGGGGCTCAGAGCTGATCCTTGATGCAGTCCAACCTCCACCTTGAACTCTTCTGTCACACCGACAGCACACTGCACCACTGTCTTACATCTCTCATACATGTCCTGCACCACTCTAACATACTTCTCTGCCACTCCAGACTTCCTCATACAATACCACAGTTCTTCTCTCGGCACCCTGTCATATGCTTTCTCCAGATCCACAAAGGCACAATGCAGCTCCGTCTGACCTTCTCTGTACTTCTCCATTAACATTAAAGGCAAACACTGCATCTGTGGTGCTCTTTCTTGGCATGAAACCAAACTACATTTATCTGGGCTTGGGACCGGCGTGAGGGGGAAACACTGGTTTGTGCCCCCCCCACCACGGCTGCATTGAGAGTACTGTACTCACTGCAGCTTATTTGAGGCGGTCCGGATGAGCTGCGTCCCGTCTCAAAAGCTCCGCATTCGGCCACGAAGCATTTTTGTGCACGGAAGTGGGCGGTGCCACAAGAGCTCTGATCTCGTAAGGAAGCAAGTTAATATTGAATCTGGAGCTCTGATCTCTCGATGAAGCAAGTTAGTATTCAATCTGGACCTCAGATCTTTCAAACAGGTACGTAATTCCGCTTTAAATACAACGCCCCGTCTCAAAAGCTCCGTCGGCTAAGACGAGGAATTCAAAGCGCATTCCCTGCTTGACCGATCGGACGTCCAAACTTGATTCCTTGTGGGATCGGTGGTCCAGATGAGCCACGTTTTGCTCACATTCGGCGGAGTGCGCCACATTTATTAAACATTTACTGAATTAAACAACTTTAAAAAATGAAAAATAAGCTGCAGTGTGCTCTCTTGAAAGAGAGGTAAGCCTCCTTTCATCTCTGACTGACTTTGTAGGCAGTCTCTCTCTATCTCTATCTCACACACACACACACAAAACTCTGTCTCTCTGGTGTGTTTTGCCGAATGCGGGCTCCACCCACACGTAACGTCTTAAAATGCTCCAGCGTCCTGTGTGTGGGCGGAGCCCGCATTCAGCGGAGCGCGCCATGTGCATGTGTGTGTGAGTGAGAGACCAAGAGAGAGAAAGAGAGAGACAGTGTTATGTGTGTGTTAATAAAAAAGGTTTAATAATGGATTAAATAATAACTATGTTAATAAAATGGTTTAATATGTTAAAATGTTTAAATGGTTTAATAAATAATTTTCTTTTAATTTCATACATATTTCATACAAAATTGGTGTACTTTTATAATTTTTAAAGGGTTTATGGGGTAGTCTTGGAACGAATTACACGTTTTACATGTAAAATGCGCCTCGACTTATGAAACCTCCAGGCTACGAAAAAGGCTCTGGAACGGATTAATTTCGTAAGTAGAGGGCCGACTGTATTTACAGTCCTTTTTCCAAGTGTGACAGGTCTGGTGAAATATATCCTTCCTTCTGTTCTCCCTGCTTTTTTATTTTCTCCTCTCCTGCACTCTCTCACTTTCCCCTTATACTTTCCCAGCCCCTCGGAATTTCCCTGTTATCGGGCATGCCTGGACCTAGTTTAACAAAACAATACCATCGCCTTTTCCCTGCATTATACAGTTAACCTTAAATCCTTATGAGAACCGTTGTGCTCAGAACAAGTGATGTAAAGTTATAATGTCAGGATTTCTGGATTGTTGTTTTAATATCATTACAGATAACATCATGATTCATTTTATCAAAAATATTTTATTCTTAGAATGCTGTAGAGAAACAAGGGTTGAACTTGTAATTTCCTTAATGATTGAATCAAGCCCAAATTATTGGTTAAATTTTTTTTTTTAATTCTATGAAGATTTCATGTCAGATATTACATAGAAATTTAGTGGTACTTCACAAAGTTTAAATTAGCTAAAAGAAAACCCAAAACAAAACACACACACACACACACACAATGAGGCGATATTTAATGCAAAGTTCAATCAAATATAGAGTCTATGGCTAGTTTCAAGGTGGTAGCTGCTTTTTTTTTATTTGTTCCCCTTGATCATGATTCTAATCACATATAGCTTGAAACAACAAAAATATTTATAATTCAATTTTAAGGTTCACTGAAAACCTAATGACAAAATTCTTTTGAGACACAATTTGACGTCACAAGTTAAGCATCTTTCAAATGTTCCAAATAAATTTGAAACCTTAATAGACATTTAACTGAACAGAATCTGGTATGGAAAAAATAAATTTAACCAAAGTCCAACTCCATTAATATCAAACAGGAGAAGGAAAGGACTGATCACAGCAAGGTTTACATTTATTCATCTGGGACCAGGTAGCATTCAATACTGGTTTGTCGTCCAGACCAAACTGATTTGAGATCCCTCTTTCCAATCTCTGGAATCAAAGTTACTTCACATGCAAAAGGTCAAAGGCCTGAGACTTACTGATGGCAGTATGAATGGTAGTTGATGTTTATGGCCACTGATGCAGAGAACTTTCATGTTCAGCTCACTGTCAGAGTTCCAGCAGTGATAAATTGATGAAGTGTCTGTGCCTCACCGCAGGCGTGTTTACGTGCTGTCGTGGTGTGATAAGAATCTCCACCCTCTCCGATATCTAAAACTCCCCTTCTATCCACCCACATCTGCATCCCCGCTTTCCCCACATCCTGCCCCAAGAGGATATTGTCTTCGCAGAGCTGGCAGAAATGGACACTGCTCGATGAAGTGCGGACGCGGTCTCGGCTCCATTTCTCCGTCTCTCAAGGGACAGGAGTCCAGAGTTAACGAGGCGGTTTTTATAGGGTCGGACTGAGATACTGATACTACGATTAAAGAGAGGAAAGCGTTTGGACTGTCAAAGCAGAGACACAGGACCATCGATCATCACAGATACAGAGTAATACACCGAGCAAATAAACTGAATGAAGCATCTTCATCAAGATGTGTTTAAAAATTAAAGTTCAGGATGATTTAAACCAGCAAATAACCATGAAAATACTAACTTATTTAACCCCAGTGCGGTTATACTGGGATTAAATATATTACAGTAATATAATTTAAAAAGCGCTCAACACATTAGAAATGTTAAAAGAAAATAAACCAACCAAACAAAAAAACAAACAATTGTTTAATTATTCTGAGAATCTTTCAGTAATCCAGATGAATAGCATCCACAACACATGGTGTAAATATTTCTATTCTGCTGCTTTCATCACTCTCAATAAATGTTCTCAACACAGGGTGTGGTCAACCACACAAAAATCAACCAGACTCAAATTCTCCATCCCCGCCAAAAAAACAAAACAAAACAAGATTGTGGAGAAGGGTCGATTCCAGGTCTTTTATTGTTTTAATACTGATGATTTTGGCATACAGCTCATGAAAACACAAAATTCCTATCTCAAAAAATTAGCATATCATGAAAAGGTAGTGTAAACGAGCTATTAACCTAATCATCTGAATCAACCAATTAACTCTAAACACTGCAAAAGATTCCTGAGGCTTTTAAAAACTCTCAGCCTGGTTCATTACTCAAAACCGCAATCATGGGTAAGACTGCCGACCTGACTGCTGTCCAGAAGGACATCATTGACACCCTCAAGCAAGAGGGTAAGACACAGAAAGAAATCTCTGAGCGAATAGGCTGTTCCCAGAGTGCTGTGTCAAGGCACCTCAGTGGGACGTCTGTGGGAAGGAAAAAGTGTGGCAGAAAACGCTGCTCAACCAGAAGAGGTGACCGGACCCTGAGGAAGATTGTGGAGAAGGGCCGATTCCAGACCTTGGGGGACCTGTGGAAGCAGTGGACTGGGCTACAGGTGCTGCATTCCCCAGGTCAAGCCACTTTTGAACCAGAAACAGTGGCAGAAGTGCCTGACCTGGGCTACAGAGAAGCAGCACTGGACTTTTGCTCAGTGGTCCAAAGTAGTTTTTTCGGATGAAAGCAAATTTTGCATGTCATTCGCAAATCAAGGTGCCAGAGTCTGGAGGAAGACTGGGGAGAAGGAAATGCCAAAATGCCTGAAGTCCAGTGTCAAGTACCCACAGTCAGTGATGGTCTGGGGTGCCATGTCAGCTGCTGGTGTTGGTCCACTGTGTTTTATCAAGGGCAGGGTCAATGCAGCTAGCTATCAGGAGATTTTGGAGCACTTCATGCTTCCATCTGCTGAAAAGCTTTATGGAGATAAAGATTTTCATTTTTCAGCACGACCTGGCACCTGCTCACGGTGCCAAAACCACTGGTAAATGGTTTACTGGCCATGGTATTACTGTGATCGGAGTTATCAGCTTACAATGACCAGGCCACCGGGAATCACACGTGCGTGTGTGTGTGTGTGTGTGTGTGTGTGTGTGTGTTGACCATGTCTTCTTAGCAGAGTTATAATCTTATAAATGTTTATGGAAGGTTAAAAGCTTGAGCCATAAAATACGGTTGGAATGACACACAAACATGAACATGGTTCACACACAAACTTGAACAAAGTTGGAACGAGAGCATCATCCCTTCCTAGCCAATAAGAGGCCAGCAGGGTGGGATGTTGGGAGACAGCAACGCGCATTGTTTGAAGTTTTGGATGGCGTGTTTGGCGCTTTTCATAAGAAGAGGTTGTTTCGTGTACAGAGGACGAAAATTTGGGAAAATGTTTTTCGTAACCTGGATTTTTTGTATTCAGAGGCTTTCGTAAGTGTAGGGCTGACTGTGTATATACACATATATAGTCGGCCCCCTACTTATGAAACCCCCTGGGTATGAAAATTCCAGGTCAGGAAAAACATCGTCCCCGGGACACGAAAACAACCTTCTCTTATGAAAAGCGCCAAATGCGTTAAAATTCAAACGCGCCAATCAAAATTTTACACGCTGTGCGAGTTGCTCCCATTGGCCAGGAGGCAGCTGAATGTTACCCATACTTCCTGTTTGTCACAAGCTTCAAGGAGGGTTGACTGTTGTCTTGTTTTGAGATTGATCATGCAGCGCTATGTTTCATTATCGCCGAAACCCCTCTACAATCGGAACGATATTGAAGCAGAAGGAGACCTTAAAGCGGAAATACTGTGATGGAGGCGATTATTTTAGCACGATATTAAAACAGAGTGCTCTGTGGGAGAAAACCTCAGATCTCGCAAGGAAGCAAGTTAATATTGAATGAGGACCTCTGGTCTTTCAAACAGGTACTATAATTCCGCTTTAAATAAAACATCCCGAGAGAGAGAGAGATAAAGAGATGTAAGGAGGCTTAACTCTTTAGTTTTTAGTTTAGTGTTTTAAGTTGTTTAATTTAGTAAATGTTTAATAAATGTAGTGCGCGCGCCGAATATGTGAGCAAAACACGGCTCATCTGGACCTCCGATCCCTCAAGAAAACAAGTTAAAGTTCAGTTTGGACCTCTGATCTGTCAAGAAGGGAATGCGCTTTGAATTTCACGTCTTCAAATGCTCCAGCATCCTGCTTGTGAGCGGGTCCGCATTCAAATGCCACAATAAACATTAAATGTGTACTGTATTGTGTGTGTGTGAGACAGAGCGATAGAGAGAGAGAGAGAGAGAGAAAGAGAGACAGATGTGTGTCTGTGTGTATGCATGCATGTGTTGTGTGTATGTACATTAATAAAAAATGTTTAATAATGGTTTAATTAATAAATATTTTAATAAAATGGTTTAACAAATAATTTCTTTTACTTCTAACACATATTTCAGACAAAATGTATGCACTTTTATCATTTTTAAAGGGTTTATAGGGTAGTCTTGGGAGCTTTGGAACGAATCAGGCGTTTTACATGTAAAATGCACCTCGACTTACGAAACTTCCACGTTACAAAAAAGGCTCTGGAAAGGATTCATTTTGTAAGTAGTGGGCCGACTGTTTATAGATACAGTGGTGCCAATAAGTATTGGGCAACGTAAAACTGTGCAAGATCACCCATTTAAAAACATAAGAGAAGTTTGTAATTTTCATCATAGGTACACATCAAGCTTGAGAGACAGAATGTAAAAAAAAAAAAAAATCCAAGAAATTACATTGTATGCTTTTTAAACAATTTATTTGTGAAAATGGGAGGCCAATAAGTATTGGGAAGCCAGCAAAAGTTACTTTTAATACTTTGTAATGTAGCCTTGGTTGGCAATGACAGAGGTCAAATGGTTCCTGTAGTTCTTGACCAGGTCTACACACACTTTGGTTGGTATTTTGGCCCACTCCTCTGCATAGATCTTCTCTAGAGCCGTGTTGTTTGAGGGCTGTCGCTTGGCAACTCGCTTGGCAAGTTTTAACTCCCTCCACAGGCTTTCGATTGGGTTGAGGTCTGGAGACTGGCTAGGCCACTCCAGAACCTTGATATGCTTTTTACGGAGCCACTCCTTGGTTTTCTTGGCTGTGTGCTTTGGATCGTTATCATGCTGGAAGACCCAGCCATGTTTCATCTTTAATGCTCTGACCGAGGGAAGGAGGTTTTTACCCAAAATGTCACAATACATGGCCCCATTCATGTTGCCATTGATACGGTGCAGTCTTACTGTCCCTTTTGCAGAAAAGCATCCCCAAAGCATGATGTGTCCACCCCCATGCTTCACAGTAGGTATGGTGTTCTTGGGATGCAACTCAGCATTCTTCTTCTTCCAAACACGACGAGTGCGGTTTAAACCAAAAGGTTCAATTTTGGTCCCATCTGACCACATCACATTCTCCCAATCCTCCTCTGGATCGTCCAGATGGTCTTTAGTATATTTCAGATGAGCCTTTACATGTTTTTTGTTTAGTAGGGGAACCTTTCGGGCAATGCAGGATTTCATTTCATGACGACGTAGTGTGTTAGTTATTGTCATCTTTGTGACGGTGGTTCCGGCCGTCTTCAAATCATTGACCAGTTCCTGCCGTGTAGTTCTAGGCTGATTACTCACTGTTCTCAGGATCCTTTGAATCGTACGAGGTGAGATCTTGCATGGAGCACCAGTCCGAGGGAGGTTGTGTGTGATGTTATACTTCCACCATTTTCTAATAATGTTTCCAACTGTTGCTCTTTTCTCACAAAGTTGTTTACCAATTGCAGTTTTTTGACTCATCCCAGCTTTGTGCAGTTGTACAATTTTATCTCTGGTGTTTTTGGGAAGCTCTCTGGTCTTGGTGAAGACTGCAGTCTGACAGTTTGAAGGTGCGTGCAGGTTTGAAGGTGTCTCTTATGCATCTAATCAGTTCAAACAGGTGTCATTCATACTGTTAACGAGTGGGGGCCAAAATAACGTGTTTTCGAGCTGCTCAATACTTTTTGGCCTCCCATTTTCACAAATAAATTGTTTAAAAATCATACAATGTGATTTCCTGGATTCTTTTTTATATTCGGTCTCTCAAGCTTGATGTGTACCTATAATGAAAATTACAAATCTCTCTTATATCTTTGTAAAAAATGTGCAAGTTCACCCATCTAAATTGCCCAATACTTATTGGCCCCACTGTGTGTGTGTGTGTACATATATATATATATATATATATATATATATATATATATATATATACACACATATATATATATATACACACACACACACCCTTTTCAAAAAAATAGCATATTGTGATAAAGTTCATTATTTACTGTAATTTACCGATGAACATTAGACTTTCATATATTTTAGATTCACTACATACAACTGAAGTAGTTCAAGCCTTTTATTATTTTAATATTGATAATTTTGGCAAAAAAGTAAAAGAAAAACCAAAAATCCCTATCTCAAAAAATTAGCATATTTCATCCGACCAATATAAAAAAAAAAAAAAGTGTTTTTCATACAGAAAAAAGTCAACCTTCAAATAATTATGTTCAGTTCTGCACTCAATACTTGGTCGGGAATCCTTTTGCAGAAATGGCTGCTTCGGTGCGGCGTGGCATGGAGGCAATCAGCCTGTGGCACTGCTGAGGTGTTATGGAGGCCCAGGATGCTTCAGTAGCGGCCTTCAGCTCATCTACAGTGTTGGGTCTGGTGTGTCTCAACTTTCTCTTCACAATATCCCACAGATTCTCTATGGGGTTCAGGTCAAGATAGTTGGCAGGCCAATTGAGCCCAGTAATACCATGGTCAGTAAACCATTGACCAGTGGTTTTGGCACTGTGAGCAGGTGCCAGGTCATGCTGAAAAATGAAATCTTTATCTTCATAAAGCTTTTCATCAGATGGAAGCATGAAGTGCTCGAAAATCTCCTGATAGCTAGCTGCATTGACCCTGCCCAACAGGCAGGATGTGAGCAAGAGAAGGAGAGATTCTGCAGTGAGTTAGATGAAGTGATGCAGAGTACCCCCAGAGGTGAAAGAGTGGTCATTGGTGCAGACTTCAATGGAGATGTTGGTGCAGGAAACAGAGGGGACGAGGAAGTGATGGGTAGGTTTGGAATCCAGGATAGGAACACAGAAGGACAGATGTTGGTAGATTTTGCAAAAAGGATGGAAATGGCTGTGGTGAATACTTTCTTGCAGAAGAGACAAGAGCATAGGGTGACTTATAAAAGCGGAGGTAGGAGCACACAGGTAGACTACATCTTGTGTAGGCGATGTAATTTGAATGAAGTCAGTGACTGCAAAGTAGTAGCGGGTGAGAGTGTTGCCAAACAGCATAGGATGGTGGTGTGCAGGATGATGCTGATGGTGAGAAAGGTGAAGAAGGCAAAGGCAGAGCAGAAGATAAAGTGATGGAAGCTGAAAAAGGAAGAGTGTCGTGTTGTCTTCAAGGAGGAGTTGAAACAGGCTTTGGGTGGCCA
Source organism: Plotosus lineatus (assembly GCA_024760905.1). Classification (NCBI taxonomy): domain Eukaryota; kingdom Metazoa; phylum Chordata; class Actinopteri; order Siluriformes; family Plotosidae; genus Plotosus; species Plotosus lineatus. Next base: position 1,802,684 of record CM045748.1, read on the forward strand.
GGAAGTGCTTTCGGATGACTGGACAACTACAGCTAATGTGATCAGGGAGACAGGTAGGAGAGTACTTGGTGTGTCCTCTGGAAGGAGAGGAGATAAGGAGACTTGGTGGTGGAATGAGGAAGTGCAGGAGTGTGCAAAAGGGAAGATTGTTAGCTAAGAAGAATTGTGCGCGCGCGGGGTCAGTTGGTGTATTTGCATTTCAGCCCTGCCACAGAACCACCTGATTACAAACACGCTGACGACTTTGCAGCCTACCCTTTCACGAAAGTCAGCAGTGGTTCTTTTACATGAACCTCTCACTATAGACAGTGAGAGACATGGCTGCCATTTGATAACCCAGTTAGCTGCACTGGGGGGGGGGGGGGTAGTGACAACCTTGCGGGGAGTGGGACTCGAACCCCCAATCGTTGGATCAGCGATCCAGTGACCTATACCACCAGGCCACCATTACATAAAGAACATAAAAGAACATGAAGTGTACTTATTCAAGTTTATCCTTTTGGTATCGTTCATTAAACATGCTTAACATGCTAAACAGAACATAAAAATCACACACAAACATTCTAAACATAATAATAACTGAAAAACATTGTAATACTGTACAGTACTATAGAACTTGAAGTATCCAGAATACTAAGGCAGATTCCATTCTGATGATTACCTTGTTTCATACAACATTCACCTTCTTAGCACTTCCACAAAAACTCAATGCTACACTGGCTCTGATTGCCTTCTCATTTTTCTTTGTCGTGGACTGTACTTTCATTCACTTTATAATGGCACCCTACTGCAGCATAACTTTTCCCTTCCTGAATCATATCATGCAGTTCTACTTTTCACGCGGCATCACTACCTTGTTTTCTGGCGCTTCACCAGAGGCCCAAGAAGGTGCGCAGCGTTTGGGTGGCATGACAGAGCTTAACTGGAATTAAAAACACACACACTCACGAAGTGTGCGCGAATAAGAAAAAAAAGGGCATATACATTATCTCAACCAATCAGCAGGAGGGAGAACAGCCATTGGCTGAATTTGAATCACATGATATTCACGGATTGGCGAGTAACTATGCAGAGGGCACAAGTGCAAAGTCGCGAATAGTCAAGGGCCTAATGTGCACCCACACACATATGTAGTCATTTGCACTTATAGCTCAACTGGTTCCTCCTAACACAGAGGAGCAGAGGTTCTATCTCGAGCTCTCCCTGGATGGCTGAGCTTCTCACCCTTTCTCTAAGGGAGAGCCCCACCACCCAGCGAAGGAAGCTCCATTTCACCGCTTGTATCCGGGACCTTTTTTTACCTGGTCAATACCCAAAGCTTGTGACCATAGGTGAGGATTGGAACATAGATCGATTGGCAAATTGAGACCTTTACTTATCAAAAATTTTATAGACAGAATTTGTAAGCGCAGTCGCTGATTTGAGGGGTTCTGGTTTGGTAGCCATCAGATTTTATCTCTGCTTTTCGCAGATGATTTTGTCCTTTTGACTTCAATCCAGGACCTCTAGCTCTCAGTGGAGCAATTTGTAACCAAGTGCGAAGTGGCCGGGATGAGAATCAGCACCCTATGGGTCTGGAATGAAGTGGCCTCAGGTAGAGTTTTAAGCATCTCAAGGTCTTGTTCACAAGTGAGGGAATATGAAATAAATCAGGAGAAAAAGATAAATCATGACTAATTTATTATTCAGTATATGTTTATTTTAAAATGCTTTCTTGAACAGTTATGTTGTTAATATGTGGATATAATGTTTTTTGAGTGTCACATTAATTTCATATAGAATACTATATATTCAAATTAATTTTGAAGCCGAAGGTTATTTTGTGGGAGTGGAGCTAACTGGGTTATCAAAGGCGGGCCATGTCCCTCACTGTCTATGGTGAGAGGCATGTAAAAGAACCATTGCTGACTTTCGTAAAGAATAGGCTGCAAAGCCGTCAGCGTGTTTCTGTTCCTTGCAAAAGGGTTGTGACAGGAAGGGCATCCGACGTAAAAACCTATGCCAAATCAAATGTGCGAATCAGATGATTCGCTGTGGCGACTCCCGAGAAAGGGAAAAAGCCGAAAGGAAAGAAAGAGAGAAGTTATGTAATTAGTTGCACTTCAGAGACAGACACTTATTAAATCTTGTAGATTTGTGCTTTTAAAATGTTGTTAGTCTCACAGTGAGGCTAACCAGGTTACCAAAGGCCAGCCACGTCTCTCACTGTCTACGGTGAGAGGTTCATGTAAAAGAACCATTGCTGACCTACAAGAGGAGCCGCATAGCAGTCAGCATGTTTCTGCCCTGCGATGGCCTGGCAAGCTGTCCAAAGTGTATTGTGCCCTCAACCAAAATTGATGGCTAAGATGAGCTCCAGCCTCCCTGCGACCCTATTTAGGATTAAGTGGTTCTAAAATTTAATGAACACATGAATCAATGTATGAATGTCGTTAGTGGTCGGTGCTGTAACAGTGTAAACAATTCAAAAAGTCAAGGCAGTCAGGGTCTCACCACTGGGCTGTTCTGTTGTTGGCTCCTCTGGATGTCTTACTGAAGGCTCAAAAACACCAAGAGTCTGAACTAGAGCTTCAGGGGGAATCACAGTACCAGCAAAAACTCGCTTGGGGAAGTTAAAAACCTGTTTGTGGGGTAGAAAGAAGCAATTTAATACCCAGTGATTCTCTGATTCTTATTACACTGCTCATGACACTTTCTCATTTAAAGCAGGGCTGTCAACCTCAATATCATTGAGGACCATGTCACAACATTTCTAATTCCTCAAGTATTGAAATCACCAAACATTTATTCAGAAAGGGAAAATCCTTTTCTAAAAAACAAAGAGGGGGCAACCTGCACGACATGATGCTTAGTTTATGCATTTGCTCATGTTTCCTTTATTCATTTTCCTTTTCTGACAACACCAGACAGCGACAAATTTGCTTTCCATCTTTTTAGTTGTTTAAATGAGATAATGACAATGCTGCCGCCACCTAGTGACTGGATAATGAATTACACCTCATGATAATGGTCCATGCAAAGTACACCCATGGCCAAAAGTTGAAGACACAAATATAAATGTTCACAAATTCTGCTGCCAGTTTGGAGATTTGCATATCCTCCAGAATGTTATGAAGAGGATCAGATGAACTGCAATCAGCTGCAAAGTCCCCCTATGTTGTGACAATTCATTTAATCCCAAAAATCTTTCAACTGCATTTCAGCCCTGCCACAGGACCATCTGACATCACAGCAGTGATTCGCTCATTAACAGAGGTGAGTGTGTGAACAAGGACAAGGCTTGAGATCAAGGCAAGACAAGGCTGTCATGCTAACATGAGATAAAATAACAGAACGCAGGCCTTACAAGGAGGGTGGTGATTGAACTCATGGTTCCTCAACTGTTAACCATGGTTACCTGAAAGAAAGGTGCGCAGTTATTTTCTTTTGCACAAATAGGGTTTCGCAGGCGAGGATACTACTGCTACCAAGATTGCACCTAAATCAATCATTTATCTGATTGTCAAGGAAAAAAAGTTATATTCTTTTGAATAAGGTTTCAGGGTGCACAAGAAATTACAACAAGAGCCAGGACTATCGCCTAAAGTTAATTCAGCTTCAGGATCGGGGCACCACCAGTGCAGAGTGTGCTCAAGAATGCAGCAGGCAGGCACGAGCGCAGCTACGTGCACAGTGAGGCGAAACTTTTTGGACAATGGCCTGGTATCACGGATGGTAGCAAGGAAGCAACTTCTTCTTCTTCTCCTTTTCTTTTCGGCTGTTCCCTTCAGGGGTTGCTACAACAAATGATCTGCCTCCATCTCTCCCTGTCCTCTGCATCTTCTACTCTTACTCCAACGGCCTTCATGTCCGCCTTCACCACATCTGGACCTTTTGCCTGGTAGTTCCAACCTCAGCATCCTACTACCAATATACTCACTATCCCTCCTCTGTACATGTCCAAACCATCTCAATCTAGCCTCTCTGACTTTGTCTCCAAAACATCTAACATATGCTGTCCCTCTGATGTACTCGTTTCTGATCCTATCCATCCTCGTTACTCCCAAAGAGAACCTCAACATTTTCATCTCTGCTACCTCCTGACTCCTGTCTTTTCCCCAGGGCCACTGTCTCTAAACCATACAACATTTCTGGCCTCATCACCGTCTTGTACACGTTTCCCTTCATTCTTGCCGATACTCTCCTATCACACATCACACCGGACACTTTTCTCCATCCATTTCAACCTGCCTGCACGCGCTTCTTCACCTCTTTTCCACACTCTCCATTGCTCTGGATTGTTGAGCCCAAGTACTTAAAATCCTCCACCTTCTTTATCTCTGCCCCCTGTAACCTCACTGTTCCTGTTGGGTCCTTGTCGTTCACACACATGTATTCTGTCTTACTGAGACTGACCTTCATTCCCCTCCTTTCCAGGGCATACCTCCACCTCTCTAGATTTTCCTGCACTTGTTCTCTGCTCTCACTACAGATCACGATGTCATCTGCAAACATCATAGTCCATGGAGATTCTTGTCTAACCTCGTCTGTTAGCCTGTCCATCACCATAGCAAACAAGAAGGGGCTGAGAGCTGACCCTTGATGCAGTCCCACCTCCACCTTGAACTCTTCTGTCACACCGACAGCACACCTCACCACTGTCTTACATCTCTCATACATGTCCTGAAACACTAACACACTTCTCAGCTACTCCAGACTTCCTCATGCAATACCACAGTTCCTATCTCGGCACCCTGTCATTATATATCTCAGAGGATTAGATTTTAAAATGTCTTTTTTTGGCTCTCTTACTTAAAAAGGGTCCCGACCCCTGCATTCTAAACTCCTACAGCAAAACCATGGGATGCTCTGAATGAATGGAGCGATGAGCCAGATATGGACTTATCAGAAAGTAATAAGTATTTTTCGATTCTCCTGCTCACTAACTTCATTAATTTAAGCAGGTTCCTGGCCATGTGCTTTTCAACATGCCTTGTGCTAAACTTGACATTCATGTTGATTGGCTCAATTTTACATGGGGGGGGGGGGGGGGGGGGTTAAAGGAACAGCACCGGGAGGGAAAATTAAAGGTTTTTTTTTTTTTTTTTAATTGTGCCATTTTCTGTTTATTTTCAGCTTTCATGTAAGTAATTTGGTTGATACCACAAAATGAATAACACAAATACCAGTAAAACTTTTATTGTTCTGTTATGATTAATGTTTTCCACCTCTACGGTAATAAGCACGCACTCTGCTGGTAAAATTTAAATAAGTGCCCACCCACTCAATTTTTTTAAGCGCCCTGGGCGCTTATCATGTCGAATATGGTACTCGTCATGTTTAAGTGGGGATCTGAATCACAAAAATATATCCCAGAAAAAAATAATTCACCCTTACAAAGACTATAAACACCTGAATATAATCCGTAAGAGATGATCCTGAATCGATGAGGGCATTTCAAAGAAATAAAATAATAGAGTGAGGTCGTTTTTGTTGTAGTTATAATTATTTATAGATAACATTACCAAACACTCACCTTCACATCTCTGGGTTTTTTCTCAGATGGTTTTACTTGCGCGTCTGACTTTGTGTTTATGTTTAAAGGGAAAACCGTTGTGTTTCCCGGATGGAATGAAGATGTTTCCTGTTTGGTGCTTATCTTCACAGCATCCTGGTGAAGTTTCTGTCGCACGCGCTTCACTTTCCCCACCATTTTAAAACGCGAACTGTGTGAGATGTCCCTCCGCCTCACTGCTCCGGAGTGAAACTGCTCTTTCTCGTTCTCACATGCAAAACACTAACCAAGCTGCGGCGGGTTAATCACCAACCACCCCTATAACTCCTGCACAGTGCTACAAAGTGCACATAATCAGAAATATCTGAGCTAAATTAGTGACTGAGGAGACAACTGGGGATCCACCGCTTTATTTACAACCTCCGTGATTGCGGTGCGCCGATAAACAACGTCCGGAGGGAAGCGCACACTGCAACTTTAGTTCCTGCGCCTCAATGTTAGTGTTCGATCACAGTTGTTTTACATTTACTGTACTGTACAACATTGACTAGACGCTCTTATCCAGAGGGACTTACAGATAGCTTTAAAGTCTCTATCAGTAAATATTTTCTGATACTGTTTTGTTCGAACACAGACTATGTATACGGTCAGTCAAACTCAGATGGTAGGTGTTTTGTGGGTTTTATTTTTTATTTTTGTGGTCTTTGTGTTTGTACACAGCATAGTGCTTAATCTAAGCAAATAAAGGAACGTTTTCTGCCGTCATCTGAAGATACCGTGAGAACTGTTCAGCTGTCTAGCGGAAGTTCATTCCACCACTTTGAAGCCAAAACAGGGAAGAGTTTAGATACATTTTCGCTTGTCCCTTGGTAGAGGGAATGATCAGTCTAGCACTGCTAGAGGATCTGAGGAAACATGGTGCAGGTGTGAGGTGTGATTAGTGCTTTGAGGTCAGAAAGTGAAAAAATGTAAAAAAAAAATTCAAAAAATGAAAGTAAAAAAAATGAAGCACTTAATCCTAATAAGGGTCACGGGGAGGCTGCTGCCTATCTCAGCCAACTCTGGTCAAGGGCAGAGTATACCCTGGACAGCTCACCAGGCTATCGCAGGGCAGAAACACGCTGACAGCTATGCAGCTACTCTTGTCGAAAGTCAGCAATGGTTCTTTTACATGCCTCGCACCATAGACAGTGAGACACATGGCCAGCTATGATAAACCAGTTTAGCTGCACATGGGGGAGCAGTAACAACCGTTGACATTGGGGCTTGAACCCCCAACCTTAAATCAGCAATCCAGCACCTTACTACCAGGCCACCACTGCACGAGGCAAGCGTTAGTGTTTTAAATCAAATGCAAGCAGCTACAGGAAGCCAGTGGGAAAATCGTAGAAGTGGTGTGGAGTGGGAAAATTTGGGAACCTTGAAAACAAGCCATGTAGTGACGATCTGGATCATTTGCAGAGATCGAATAGGTAAATCAAAGGTGGACCTGCCAGGAGTGAGTTGTGGTAATCTAGTTTTGAGATGACAAAAACTGAACAAGTATCTGAGTGGCCTTACTGGAAAGAAATGGACGAATCATTCAGATGTTCAAGAGAAAAACCCAACCTGATCAAAAAAGATGTTGGGATGAGTCATCTGGGATGTAGGGATGATTCAGTCTTGCTGGGATTAAGCTTCAGATAGTGTGCTGCCATTCATGAGGAGATACTTGCCAGACATGCAGGGATCCAGGCTGAAACATCAGTGTCTGTTGGAGGAAAAGAGAGAACAGGTTGAGTGTCAGTGGTATGAGAACCTATGTGAGGATATGACATCACCAAGGGACTTAGTATAAAGAGAGAACAAAAGTGGACCAAGAACTGAGCCCCGGAGAACACCAGTAGAAAGTCGACAAGGAAAGGATGTGGATCCCCTCCATGTAACCTCATCTTCATCTTTTCCTTTCAGCTTTTCCCTTCAGGGGCCGTCACAGCGAATTATCTGCTTCCATCTCACCCTGTCCTTTGCATTTTCTTCTCTTACACCAACGTCCTTCATGTCCTCCTTCACCACATCCATGAATCGTCTCTTTGGTCTTCCTCTAGGCCTTCTGCCTGGTAATTCCAACCTCAGAATCCTACTACCAATATACTCACTATCCCTCCTCTGTACATGTCCAAACCATCTCAATCCAGCCTCTCTGACTTTTGTCTCCAAAACGTCTTACATGTGCTGTCCCTCTGATGTGCTCATTCCTGATCCTATCCATCCTCGTTACTCCCAAAGAGAACCTCAACATTTTCATCTCTGCTACCTCCAGTCTGTGGCTGTTGTTATAATCCAATAAAATTGGAGTTTGAAGCTATCAGACCCGCCCACACAGTGGAGTACAGAAAGGATTAGCTCTCCGCTGCGTGTCACAGTGACGTGAATCGAAAATAGATGTATAGATTCAGAAGATGCACATATCTGCATTATCCGGTGATAAGTGTCTCTTCTTGTTCAAAATGTTCCGTGCTGTTGAGAACACGCGGTCTGACGGCACACTCGAAGCAGGGACGTACCATTTACCATACAGAGAGGCGGGACATACCATTTACCATACAGAGAGGTGGGACGTATCATTTACCAGACAGAGAGACGGGACGTACCATTTACCATACAGAGAGGCGGCACGTACCATTTACTCGTGGTGTCATTGAAAATGGCATTTACGCCAGACGCTGTCATGAACACAGGAAAGCTATAACGTTAGAAGTATCGATATCCCTTTTAATAGGTATCGATTATCAATCGACATAATTATATCGGCGATATATCGATATTCCAATTGTCAATGACATCCCTACCAACAGCACACCTCACCACTGTCTTACATCTCTTATACATGTCCTGCACCACTCTAACATACTTCTCTGCCACTCCAGCCTTCCTCATGCAATACCACAGTTCCTCTCGGCACCCTGTCATATGCTTGTCCAGATCCACAAAGACACAATGCAGCTCCGTCTGACCTTCTCTGTACTTCTCTATTAACATCCTCAAGGCAAACACTGCATCTGTGGTGCTCTTTCTTGGCATGAAACCAAACTGTTGTTCACAAATGCTGACCTCTGCCCTTAGTCTAGCTTCCACTATTCTTTCCCATAACTTCATTGTATGGCTCATCAACTTTATCCCTCTGTAGTTGCCACAACTCTGCACGTCTCCCTTGTTCTTAAAAATGGGCACCAGCAGACTTCTTCTCCATTCCTCTGGCATCCTCTCACTCTCTAAGACCTTGTTGAATGTTCTTGTCAGGAAATCTACTGCTACCTCTCTTAGACACTTCCATACCTCCACCGGTATGTCATCAGGACCAACTGCCTTTCCATTCTTCATCCTCTTCAATGCCCTCCTCACTTCACCCTTACTAATCTTTGCTACTTCCTGCTCCTCAACTGTCACCTCTTCCACTCTTTTTTCTCTCTCATTTTCCTCATTCATCATCTCTTCAAAGTACTCTTTCCATCTTCCCAGCACACTTCTGTCATCAGTCAATACATTTCCCTCTCTGTCCTTTATCACTCTAACTTGCTGCATGTCCTTCCCATCTCTATTTCTCTGCTGTGCCAACCTGTATAAATCATTTTCTCCCTCTTTATTTTCCAACTGAGCATACAAGTCATCATATGCCCTCTGTTTGGCCTTTGATGCCGCTACCTTCGCCTGACGCTGTGTCTCCCTGTACTCCTGTTTACTCTCTTCGGTTCTCTCAATGTCACACTTCTTCTTAGCTAACCTCTTCCTTTGTACACACTCCTGCACTTCCTCGTTCCACCACCAAGTCTCCTTATCTACTTTCCTTCCAGATGACACACCAAGTACTCTCCTACCGGTCTCCCTGATCACATTAGCTGTAGTTGTCCAGTCATCTGGAAGCACTTCCTGACCACCCAAAGCCTGTTTCAACTCCTCCTTGAAGACAACTGACTCTTCCTTTTTCAGCTTCCACCACTTTGTTTTCTACTCTACCTTTGCCTTTTTCACCTTCCTCACCGTCAGCTTCATCCTGCACACCACCATCCTATGCTGTTTGGCAACACTCTCACCCGCTACTACTTTGCAGTCACTGACTTCCTTCAAATTACATCGCCTACACAAGATGTAGTCTACCTGTGTGCTCCTACCTCCGCTTTTATGTCACCCTATGCTCCTGTCTCTTCTGGAAAAAAGTATTTACCATAGCCATTTCCATCCTTTTTGCAAAATCTAACAACATCTGTCCTTCTGCATTCCTGTCCTGGACACCAAACCTGCCCATCACTTCCTCGTCCCCTCTGTTTCCTGCACCAACATGTCCATTGAAGTCTGCTCCAATGACCACTCTTTCACCTCTGGGGGTACTCTGCATCACTTCATCTAACTCACTCCAGAATCTCTTCTTCTCTTCTAGCTCACATCCTGCCTGTGGGGCACAAGCACTAACAACATTGACCATCACGCCTTCAATTTCTAACTTGAGACTCATCACTCTGTCTGACACTCTTTTCACTTCTAGAACATTCCTGACAAACTCCTCCTTCAAGATGACTCCTACTCCATTTCTCTTCCCATCCACACCATGAAAAAAACAGCTTAAGCCCTGCTTATAAGCTTCTAGCCTTGCTACCTTTCCACCTGGTCTCCTGAACACACAGTATTTCCACCTTCCTCCTCTGCATCATGTCAGCCAGCTCTCTACCTTTTCCTGCCATCGTTCCAGCATTCAAAGTCCCTACTCTCAGTCCTAGACTCATGCCTTTCCTCTTCTCTCTCTGCCTACGGACACGCCTCCCGCCTCTCCTTCTTCGACGTCTTCGACCAACCGTAGGCCAATTTCCACCAGCACCCTGTTGGTTAACAGCACTGTTGGCGGTCGTTGTTAACCCGGGCCTCGACCGATCCGGTATGACATTCTTTGTTTTGACTCGCATTTTCTATTTGGCATTTGTTTTACGCCGGATGCCCTTCCTGATGTAACCCTCTGCATTTGTCCGGGTTTGGGACCGGCGTGAAGGAGAGACACTGGTTTGTGCCCCCCCCCCCCCCCACGGCTCCATGTAACCTCATATGAGCAACTTTACAGCTAGAAAGCAAATCATTGCCATACTACTCTACAAATTCCTAGACTCTTGAGGATAGACAAGAAAATCTTGTAGTTGACTGTGTCAAATGCTGCTGAAAGGTCGAGTAGGATGAGGACTGCTGATATCTTGGCTGATCTTGCAGCATGTAGCTTTGTAACAGTCAAGAGTGCAGACTCTGTGGAATGTGCTGCTTTGAAGCCAGATTGATTAGGGTCAAGGAGGTTAGTATAAAAAGATAGAAAGACATTTGGTTATAAATAGTGCATTCAAGAATATTTGAAAGGAAAGAAAGAAATGATACTGGTCTGTAGTTGCTGAAGTCCAATGGATCCAGCGAGGGTTTCTTTAACATGGGTAAAACTCTGGATCTTTTCATCGGTGTTGATACATGATCAAATGATGTAGTTATTGATGATAGTAGATGTAAATGGAAGAAAGTCTTGAGAGATTGTCTTGATCTGCAGTATTGTGTAAGGAATTGGATCCAGTGAACAGGTGATAGGATTGCGTGATGAAATGAGTTGGTGAAATGAATTTATAGCTACTCACTTACTCATTTCCCCAAACCACTTTTAACCCTACTACCAAGGAGTCTGGACCCTATCTCAGCCCACACTGGGCGAAGGCATGGTACACCCAGAACAGCTTCATTACAAGTGTATTGCAGGGCCAACACACACACAACATCCATTCACACACACACCTAGGGCCAAACTGGAAAAGCGTTTGCCTAATATGCACTGGCTACAGAACATGAGTACCTGGAGGAAACCCAAGGGGAGAACTCCACACACAAACTTCCAAGTGCAGGACTCCAACCCAAGACCTTCTTGCTGTGAAGCAGACATACTAACAACTACTAACTGTTCCGCATTATGGATATTATTTAAGAAATTAATTATATTACACAATTATTTGCACAGACTTGTAAAGAGTAGCTGCATAGCCATCAGCATGTTTCTGGCCTGTGATTGCCTGGTAAGCTTTCCAGGATGCACTCTGTCCTTGCCCAGAGTTGACTGAGATGGGCGCTACCCTCCCTGTGATCCTATTAGGATTAAATGGTTCAGAAAATGAATGAATGAATTATTTATTTATACAAATTTGCCCTCCTTACCTATTTATTTAGGAATGAATGAATGAATGAGACAGTGTTTAAGGTTACCGGGGTGAGTTTCAAGCCCCAGTACCACCAATCTGCCACCGTTGGGCCCTTGAGCATGGCCCCAAAACCCTCAATAGTTTTACAAATGTAATCAAATATTGGTTGCTATGGATATGGGGTGTCTGCTAAATGCCATGAGTGTAAATGTAAGTCAATAATAGAGATACCTAGACAGATAGATATATTGATAGATGAGATGACATGTACGGTGAGAACATTCGGGCTCCACACAGAATGACCCTTGGCCTAGATCTGGATCCTCTGTGTTACCTCTATGTACACCTTTAATGAAAAAAGTAAATTAGAATTCAGAGACACATACTTAAAACACTCTTTAATTTCATCTGTGTGTGGCAATGATCACATGACACATTGAGTCACATCTGTACAAACAGCCAGCAAACCATTACAACTCTTTTATACAATAAACTCCAATAACAGCACAAAATACAAAAATAATACAGTACTACTATCAAGCAGTGTGCTTTTATAAAATAAACCCTGGAATCATCTAATGTTCAACAACTTATCACTCTGATTGCGCCCAGACCCTTAATTTTATACTAAATTAGAATGAAACCGACAGTGTCCAGAATACTTAAAATTCCAAAAGAGACTTTTTATTAGTAGCTGAGAGATAAAAATTATGCACAACGGAACACTGAGGGGGAAAAAGTATTATTAATGATGATTAATATTCATATTAGTGCTGAATAAAGGGTATAGGAGGTGTCAGTATGTCTAAATATGGTTATATCATCACTTGAAATGCAGATGTTAAAGTTTTTGGTGTTACTATCTGTGTAAAATATATGGATCCCATATTTTCTTGTTGCCTAGCAACTGTGTAATAACCAATCTAACACTTCACCTATCAACATATGCTAATTAGCGGTTTGGTGTTAGGTTAAAGGTGTTAGGGTTAACTATTCTTAGCTTTATAGCTAAGATGAAGCTTAATCTCTGCTTTCCAGTAACACAAAATACCATTTTCCACCGAAGTGACACAAACAACCCGAACACCACGAAATACCATTGGGTCCAGCTTAAATCATGTAGCATACCACTAGTAGTAAGTCATGTAACCACAGAACTTGGAATTAAAATTTTGCTTTTCACAATTTCGATCTTTTATAAAAGCAAAAATTACGGCACACTGCACGGTGCTGGAAAATAAACTACACAGAATTTTTTTATCCCCTCCTCGAATCGCCACCTTATCGTGGTGGAGGGGTTTGCGTGACCTAATGATCCTAGGAGCTATGTTGTCGGGGGCAAATGCCCCTGGTAGGGTCACCCAAGGCAAACAGGTCCGGGGTGAAGGTCCAGACAAAGTGCGATTCAAAACAGACCCCTAAGACATGAGAAAACAACAGAGGAATCAGTCTCCCTTGCCCGGACGCGGGTCACCGGGGTTCCCTCCTGGAGCCAGGCCCAGGAGGGGCTCAAGGCGGCGCCTGGTGGTCGGGCTTATGCCCATGGAGCCTGGCCGGGCCCAGCCCGAAAGGAGACATGGGTCCGCCTCCCATGGACCCACCACCCGTGGGAGGAGTTTTAGGGTCGGGAGCAGTGTGAGTGGGGTGGCAGCCGAAGGCATGGGTTCTGTCGGACTGATCCTCGGCTGCTTACTCTGACCTTCGGGACATGGAATGTCACCTCTCTGGCGGGAAAGGAGCCCGATTTGGTGCGTGAGGTGGAGAGATACCGACTAGATATAGTCGGGCTCACCTCAACGCATAGCTTGGGCTCTGGAACCATCCATCTCGAAAGAGGCTGGACCTTCTTCTATTCTGGAGTTGCTCATGGGGAGAGGCGGCGAGCCGGTGTGGGTATTCTTGTTGCCCCCGTCTCGGTGCCCAAATGTTGGGGTTCTCCCGGTTGACGAAAGGGTAGCTTCCTCCGTCTTCGGGTGGGGGGACGGGTCCTGACTGTTATTTGTGCTTATGCACCAAATGACAGTTCAGAGTACCCACCCTTTTGGAGTCTTTGGGGTTGGAGAACGCTCCCTCGGGAGACTCGCTCGTTGTCTTGGGAGACTTCAACGCCCATGTGGGCAACGATAGTGTGACCTGGAAGGGTGTGATCGGTAGGTACGGCCTCTCCAGTCTGAATCCGAATGGTGTGTCGTTGTTGGACTTCTGTGCTCGTCATAGTTTGTCTATCACGAACACCATGTTAACATAAGGGTGTCCATAAGTGCTCTTGGCACCAGGACACCCTAGGTCGCAGTTCGATGATTGACTTTGTAGTCGTGTCATCGGACTTGCGACCATATGTTCTGGACACTCGGGTGAAGAGAGGAGCTGAGCTGTCTACCGATCACTACGTGGTGGTGAGTTGGCTTGGGTGGTGTGGGAGGTTGCCTTCCAGACCTGGCAGGCCCAAGCGTGTAATCAGGGTCTGCTGGGAACGTTTGGCGGAGCCCCCTGTCCGAGAGGCCTTTAACTCCCACCTCCGGCAGAGCTACAACCACGTTCGGAGGAGGCGGGGACATGGAATCTGAATGGGCCATGTTTCGTGCCTCCATTGCTGAGGCGGCAGCCCATAGCTGTGGCCGTAAGGTCGCCGGTGCTTGTCGTGGCGGTAATCCCGAACCCGGTGGTGGACACCTGCGGTGAAGGGGGCCGTCCAGCTGAAGAAGGAGGCCTATCGGGTTTTATTAGCCTGTGGGACTCCTGAGGCAGCAAACGGGTACCGGCAGGCCAAGCGTGCTGCAGCCGAGGCTGTCGCAGATGCAAAATCTCGGGCGTGGGAGGAGTTCGGTGAGGGCCTGGAGAGTGATTATCGGTTGGCCTCAAAGGTTCTGGGCCACCATCCGACGCCTCAGGAGGGGAAGCAGTTCTTCACAAACACTGTTTACGGTGGAGGTGGGGAGCTGCTTACCTTGACTGGGGATGTTGTTGAGAGGTGGAGGGAATACTTTGAGGACCTTCTCAATCCCACCAACACGCCCTCCGTGGAAGAGGAAGACCCTGGGGTTCGGGTGAGGGTCCGCCCATCACTGGAGTGGAGGTCACTGAGGTTGTCAAAAAGCTCCTCGGTGGTCGAGCTCCGGGGTTGGACGAGATCCGCCCGGAATACCTCAGGACTCTGGATGTTGTAGGACTGTCTTGGTTGACACGTCTCTGCAACATCGCGTGGTCATCGGGGCTGTACCTCTGGATTGGCAAACTGGGGTGGTGGTCCCAATTTTTAAGAAGGGGACCGGAGGGTGTGTTCCAATTATCGGGAATTACACTCCTCAGCCTACCTGGTAAAGTCTATGCAGGGGTACTAGAGAGGAGGATCCGACCGATAGTCGAACCTCGGATTCAGGAGGAACAATGTGGTTTTCGCCCTGGCCGCAGCACTCTTGACCAACTCTATACGCTCCACAGGATTCTGGAGGGGCATGGGAGTTTGCCCAATCTGTCCACATGTGCTTTGTGGATTTGGAGAAGGCTTTCGACCGTGTCCCTCGAAAGATCTTGTGGGGCGTGCTCCGAGAGTACGGCGTTCGGATCCGTTGCCACGAGCTATTCGGTCGCTGTATCACCGGAGCCAGAGTTTGGTCCGTATTGGTAACAGCAGCTCGGATTCGTTTCCGGTGGGAGTTGGAGTCCGCCAAGGCTGTCCTTTGTCACCGATTCTGTTCATAATTTTTATGGACAGAATTTCTAGGCGCAGTCGAGGCGATGAGGGGTTCTGGTTCGGTGGCCATCGGATATCATCTCTGCTTTTGCGGATGATGTTGTCCTTTGGCTTCATCAAGTCGGGCCCTCCAGCTCTCATTGGAGCCGATTCGCAGCTGAGTGCGAAGCAGCCGGGATGAAGATCAGTACCTCCAAGTCCGAGGCCATGGTTCTCAGTCGGACAATGGTGGAATGCACCCTCTGGGTCGGGATGAGGTCCTGCCCCAAGTGGAGGAGTTTAAGTATCTTGGGGTCTTGTTTACGAGTGAGGGAAGGATGGAGCGAGAGATCGACAGACGGATCGCTGCAGCCTCTGCTGTTAAGCGGTGCCTGTACCGGTCCGTCGTGGTGAAAAAGGAGCTGAGCCGCAAGGCGAAGCTCTCAATTTACCAGTCGATCTACGTTCCAACCCTCACCTATGGTCACGAGCTTTGGGTAATGACCGAAAGAACAAGATCACGGATACAAGCGGCTGAAATGAGCTTCCTTCGCCGGGTGGCGGAGATCTCCCTTAGAGATAGGGTGAGAAGCTCCGCCATCCGGGAGAGCTCGGAGTAGATCCGCTGCTCCTCCGCATTGAGAGGGGCCAGTTGAGGGGGGTCGGGCATCTGGTTAGAATGCCCCCCGGACGCCTCCCTGGTGTGGTGTTTCGGGCATGTCCAACCGGGAAGAGACCCCGGGGTCGACCTAGAACACGCTGGAGGGACTATGTCTCTCGGCTTGTCTGGGACCGCCTCGGTGTCCCCCCGGGAGAGTTGGAGGAAGTGGCTCGGGAGAGGGATGTCTGGACCTCTTTGCTAAGGTTGCTGCCCCCGCGACCCGACCCCGGACTAAGCGGAAGAAGATGAGATGAGATGAGATGAGAATTTTTTTATGCAGTCACCTGAAGGTATGAGGGATAAAAGGTTTTGGCGCACTATTACATACCAAACATCTCAATATCAATGTTTCAGTGTGTGTTAACAATGATGACACTCTGGTGCGTGCAGTGCGTATGGAAGACTTGTTGTGTGTGTGTGTGTGTGTGTGTGTGTGTGTGTGTGTGTGTGTGTGTGTGTGTGTGCGCGCCTGCACAGGTATTGCGTTTAATCTTTAATCGTGATGTGAACAAAGAGTGAGGATGGAGGGATGCTGGTTCCATCCTTGGACAGGAGGTGAATGTGACGATAACCTGAAAAAGAAATAAAATCAAACACTACTAAATAACGTCAACACACACACACACACACACACACACACACACACACACACCTTGCTGTATACAGGAGAAAGGCAGTGTGTACTGTCCTACAAAGTCGTTTTTTGACGTTTTGTCATAATCCTCCACCACAAAGCGCACCAGCGCGAGCTCAGGTACATGCACCATAAAGTTCAGCGTATCATTCCATATAGGATTAAAACCTGCACAGAGTCAACAACAAGAAATAATCACAAACACACACACATACACCCACAATTTGTCCTCTCTTTTCCTCCATTTGTAAAAATTCCTACCACTGACTCCTGCCCACATCAAGATCGTGTAATCTCCCTGGAAAATGCTGTGATCTCTCAATTATTCCCTACACAAAGCCTTCGGGTAACCATGGACGATTGTCTGTCCTCTCCTTTCATATCACGAATCTTTCTTGATCATGACGATTTCTCCTCATTGACATCCAAAGGCTTCAGAAATTTAAATACTTTTTTAGTCCCTTGAAATCTCAAGACGAGATTACTGCAAATCTCCCCTGGCATGTCTGCATCTGAGCACTATTTGACGTCTGCAAATGATCCAGAATGTGGCTGCACTGCTTGTTTTCAACTTTCCTAAGTTTTCAAAAACAGCTTCACTGCTACAATCTCTACACTGGCTTCCTGTAGCTACTCACATTTAATTTAAAACACTACTGCTTGCCTACAAAGCCAAAAGTGGACCTGCAGCCTCCACCTCAAAGCACTTATCACACCCTGCATTGCACCACATTCTCTCAGATCCTCTAGCACTGCTAAACTGGTCCCGCCTTCTATTAAAGAATAAGGGAAAAAATGTATCTAAACTCTACTCTGTTCTGGCTCAAAGCTGGTAGAATGAACCTCCTCTGGGTATCAGTACAGTTGAGGCACTGGATTTCTTCATATAATGGCTGAAAACCTACCTATTCCAGATGTACAGACGCTCCCCGACTTACGTTTTTAATTGGTTCCGGACGGCCGAACGTAAGTTGAAAGTGAACGTAAGTTGTTACAGTGACGTATGACACTCATACTGCACTATACATCCATAAATACCATTACCGTATCTCATAAAACACCCCTAAATCAATTATTATAAACTTAACATTGTAAAATGAAATCAAATATATCACCGACTTACGTTCATCCTTTTTATGTTTTTTCGATTTTATGTTTTTTCGATTTTATGTTGTTTTTTTTTCCCAAAAAAAAAAAAAGTCAAATTTTGAGTTTAGATGTACCTACATAGTACGCTGATGTAATGATGCAATGACGTAATGACGCTGCGTCCATTGTTTGCAAACGACAGACTGAACGTGCCCCTCCTTCTTCCCAGTTCAGTTATTATTATGTTACAATGTTATGTTTATTATAATTGATTTAGGGGTATTTATGGATGTATAGTACAGCATGAGAGTCATACGTCATACGTCACTGTAACAACTTGCATTCACTTTCAACTTACGTTCGGCCGTACTGAACCAATTAAAAACGTAAGTCAGGCAGCGTCTGTATATATACGTACATGTAATATGTTTATATAATATCGGGGCAGTGGTGGTCTAGTGGATAGGGTGCAGGATCGCTGATCCGACGGTTGGGGGTTCGAGTCCCCACAGGGTTATCACTGTCCCCCCAGTGCAGCTAACTGGGTTATCAAAGGTGGGCCATGTCTCTCACTGTCCTTGGTGAGAGGCATGTAAAAGAACCATTGCTGACTTTCGTAAAGAGTAGCTGCAAAGCCGTCAGCGTGTTTCTGTCCCTTGTTAAAAGGGTTGTGACAGGAAGGGCATCCGACATAAAAACCTATGCCAAATCAAATGTGCAAATCAGATGATTCGCTGTGGTGACTCCCGAGTAAAGGGAAAAAGCCAAAAGAAAGAAAGAAATATGTTTAAATAATACCAATAAATATGTATTCAATGCTATAAATGCTTATAATAACAATTAAACATTAAAAAATAATGCACAAGATGTAAATACAACACTGTATAAATACACACACATACAGATGTATACTAGTTTTGATGTGAGGTTTTGGGTTGTTTTTTGTTTTGTGTTTGTTTAGGGTTTTTTTTTTTTTTGCATAATTGGCCTTGTTTTTTTTGTGGCATTTTTCTTAACTTTTTCCCCTATTCTTACTTAATTTCTTTATTTGTAATTCGATGAATATTTAAAAAAAAAAAAACGTGATGCACTGAAGCCGCATGAATTGAAGCGTGAAGTAGCGAGGGATCCCTGTGTGTATGTATATGTGTATATATATATATATATATATATATATATATATATATATATATATATATACAGTAAAACCTCCGCTGACGAACGCTTAAGCTCACGAACTTTTCGCCTCAAGAACATTAAATTTGCGAGCATATAGTCTCTGCTGACGAACTAGTTTTCAGCGGACGAATCAAACCACGCGGTCGAACAGCGCCACGGTGGCAGCCACGAGAAGCTGACGCACGCTCATGGCGTCACAGTTCGTCACCCCCTTTCTTTGAATGCGGAAGTGGTTTGTGTTTGATAGACATTTTGGACCATATTGAGTGTACTTTTGCTATTATGGGACCGAAAAAGACCCCACCACAGGCGGAGATAATTGAAAAATACGAACGAGGTGTGCGTTTGTGTGACTTAGCGTCCCAGTACCAGTACGCTAAGTCTACCATTGCTCCCATCCTTAAGAACAAGGAAGCTATTAAGGGTGCGTGTGTGGCTAAGGGTGTTTCCAAACAGTAGGCATTTCCAAACTCTCCTTCCAAACAGTAAGTCCCTCCCTCCCTCCTCCTCCCACTCCATTCCATCAAGCCATCAACTACCATCACAAAGGTAAATAAAACGACTTTATTATACAGTACAGTTTATTTCTTTAATTACAATACAATAGCACATTTATTATACATAAAATAAGGTATATTTTTGTGTAGTTTTAAGGCTTATTTAGTAGAAAATTATGTTTTATGGGGACCTGGGAACGGATTATTCTCATTTTAATGGTTTCTTATGGGAAATAAATGTTCGGAAGACGAACTTTTCGCCTTACACACACTTTCTGGGAACCAATTATGTTCGTGAGCTGAGGTATCACTGTGTATATATATATATATATATATATATATATATATATATATATATATATATATATATTACAGACACTCCCCAACTTACGTTCATCCATTTTACGTTGTTTTTTTTTGTTTTTTTTAATCATATTTTGAGTTTAGACGTACCTACGTAGTACGCTAAAGTAATGACGCAATGACGCGACGTCCATTGTTTACAAACGACAGACTAAACGTGCCTGTCCTTCTTCCCAGTTTAGTTATATATATCGTAAATAAATATAAATAAAATTTTATATATATATATATATATATATATATATATATATATATATATATATATATATATATCAGTTCATCATTCAGTTCATTTTCTGTAACCGCTTCATCCTAATTAGGGTCGCGAGGAGGCTGGTGCCCATCCCAGCCAACTCAGGGCGAGGGCAGAGTACACCCTGGACAGCTCGCCAGGCCATCACAGAGCGGAAAAATGCTGACGGCTTTGCAGCCTACTCTTGTCGAAAGTCAGCAATGGTTCTTTTACACGCCTCACACCATAGACAGTGAGAGACATGGCCGGCCTTTGATAACCCAGTTAGCTGCACTGGGAGGACAGTGACAACCTTGTGGTATATATATATATATAAAACTGAACTGAACTATATAACTATATAGCGTGTTACCCTGTGTTAAGACATCGTCTCCGTGATTCTGCTGATTGGTTGAGATGATGTAACGCCCCTTTTTTCTCATTCGCGCACACTTTGTGCCTGTGCTTTTTAGTGTGTGTGTTTTTAATTACAGTTACTGTAAGCTCCATCATGCCACCTAAACGCTGCACTCCTTCTCAGGCTTCTGCTAAGGCGCCGAAGTGCCAGAAAAAGGTAATGACGCTGCTGGAAAAAGTAGAACTGCTTGATATGATTCAAGAAGGAAAATGTTTTGCTACAAAAGTGCTAAAAAGGTGAATGTTGTATGAAACAATGTAATCATTAGAATGGAATCTGCCTGAGGATTCTGGATACTTCTAGTTCAGGGGTCAGCAATCTTTGCCATTCAAAGAACCATTTGGACCCATTTTCCACATTAAAGAAAACACTGGGAGACACAAATCTTTTTTTGACATTTAAAATCAAATAGCACTGCATATAATGTTTTCCCCTTTTTCTTTCATGTTAATATAAAACAACAATGTGTTGCATTGATTTAAACAACTGAAGAGACAATTAAATTACAATTCTGCTTGCAACAAAAACATGTAGATTAAATTAAAAAATTGCTAGCCTCCCTGCGACCTTAATTAGAATTAAGCAGCTCAGAAAATGAACTGTAGGTTTTGGGTTGTTTTATATATATATATATATATATATATATATATATATATATACATAATACATACATACATATACAGTAGGCCCTTGTTATTCTTGGGGTTTTGGTTCCAGCAACTCCAGTGAATGAAGATACAGACGCTCCCCAACTTACGTTTTTGTTTGGTTCCGGACGGCCGAACGTAAGTTGAAAAATAAGTAAGTTGTTACTGTATGTTCCAGTGACGTATGACATTCATACTGTACTATATATCCATAAATACCATTACCGTATCTCATAAAATACCCCTAAATCAATTATTATAATCATTTTTAAATAATATATCAAATATATCAAATAATATCAAAATTAATTTCAAATAAATTAAATTCAAGCAAAATAATTTCAAATAGATAAATTTTAATCAAATTCACTCATCAAATGTCAAATACAGTATCAAATATAACCAAATGTGAAGTCCAGAAGTTGTTGATACTATGTATCACTGTGAACACCTTTTACGATGAGGTCATAAGCCACTTCTGTAAGGTTTTGCAAAAGAAGGCAGAAACAAGCCACGTTAGAAATGTTCTTCAAGAAAAGAAAGGGACATCCTGAAGAAGAGTCATCCATACCAAAGCGAGTCGGAAGAGAAAAAAATACCTTTGGCTGATTCACCTGAAGCTGTTATGGAAGGGGATCCTCCTACTCTCTCTCTCTCTCTCTCTCTGTTATGGAAGGGGATCCTCCTCCTCTCTCTCTCTCTCTCTCTGTTATGCAAAGGGATCCTCCTCCTCTCGCCCTCTCTGTTATGGAAGGGGATCCTCTTCCTCTCTCCCTCTCCAACATGTACGTGTGCCAACTGCTCACCACCACAAAGGTAAAAATTCTTATATTTTTTTGTTGTCATGCTTTAACTGTACTGTGGTTTTTATTTTAGTGTGTTATGGTCTGTGTTGTGCCTCTTTATGCATGCAGGCACTGGAGAGGGGCGTGGCTGTCACACGCGGGTGGAGTGATAATGACGCACACCTGAATCCACTTAGCAATCACCGGGCTTCTCTAACACTGGCTACGATTTTCCCGTGCTCTAGTGCTTTCCCTGTGAATAATAACGCTCCTCCGTATCCATCACACTATGTCTCCTGCATTTTTGGGTCCAGCTGAATGTTCCTGGTGTCACAGAATTTTCTAGCCCTCATGTGTGATGACAACGGATGTGCTTTTTCCCTACACCACAGGGAATACAGTGAGAGTGCCTCTAGTCCCTATAGGATGCAGAATCACACTTAAAGCTGGTCTACCAGTATGTTAAAAAAGCATGTTCCCCAGGGTCATACGTGCCAATTAGCCTCGTATTCTTACGCATGTATTCCGCATTTGTAGCGTGCATGCGCAAAAGTTTTTCTTTTCTGTGGTTCCGATTTTGTGATTTTTTTTTTTTTGTCTTATTTTTTATTGTACATATCCCAGTATTTCTAATATGAGTCGTAAGAAGGTGGCTGATGTATTCAAGAGAAGAAAATTGATTTCTCTTGAAACAAAGCTTGAAATCATAGCTAAATATAAAAAAGGAGTCCGTGGGCTGATCATATTGGTAATAAAATATAAACATGATACAGCATATATATATATATATATATATATATATATATATATATATATATATATATATATATATATATATGATGACTTGTATGATAGGTTTGACAGTAAAGAGGGAGAAAATGATCTATACAGGTTGGCACAGCAGAGAAATAGACATGGGAAGGACGTGCAGCAAGTTAGATTGATAAAGGACAGAGAGGGAAATGTATTGACTGATGACAAAAGTGTGCTGGGAAGATGGAAAGAGTACTTTCAAGAGCTGATGAATGAGGAAAATGAGAGAGAAAAAAGAGTAGAAGAGGTGACCAGTGAGGACCAGGATGTAGCAAAGATCAGTAAGGGTGAAGTGAGAAGGGCATTGAAGAGGATGAAGAATGGAAAGGCAGTTGGTCCTGATGATATACCTGTGGAGGTATGGAAGTGTCCAGGAGAGGGCGCAGTAGATTTTCTGACAAGAACATTCAACAAGGTCCTAGAGAGTGAGCAGATGCCGGAGGAGTGGAGGAGAAGTGTGCTGGTGCCCCTTTTTAAGAACAAGGGAGACGTGCAGAGTTGCGGCAACTACAGAGGGATAAAGTTGATGAGCCATACAATGAAGTTATGGGAAAGAATAGTGGAAGCTAGACTAAGAGCAGAGGTCAGCATTTGTGAACAACAGTTTGGTTTCATGCCAAGAAAGAGCACCACAGATGCAATGTTTGCTTTGAGGATGTTAATAGAGAAGTACAGAGAAGGTAAAAGGGAACTACATTGTGCCTTTGTGGATCTGGAAAAAGCATATGACAGGGTGCCAAGAGAAGAACTGTGGTATTGCATGAGGAAGTCTGGAGTGGCAGAGAAGTATGTTAGAGTGGTGCAGGACATGTATGAGAGATGTAAGACACTGGTGAGGTGTGCTGTCGGTGTGACCGAAGAATTCAAGGTGGAGGTGGGACTGCATCAAGGGTCAGCTCTGAGCCCCTTCTTGTTTGCTATGGTGATGGACAGGCTGACAGACGAGGTGAGACAAGAATCTCCATGGACTATGATGTTTGCAGATGACACTGTGATCTGTAGTGAGAGCAGAGAACAAGTGCAGGAAAATCTAGAGAGGTGGAGGTATGCCCTGGAAAGGAGAGGAATGAAGGTTAGCCTCAGAAAATTAGAATACATGTGTGTGAATGAGAAGGACCTTGGAGGAATGGTGATGCTACAGGGAGCAGAGATAACGAAGGTGGAGGATTTTAAGTACTTAGGCTCAACAATCCAGAGTAATGGAGAGTGTGGAAAAGAGGTGAAGAAGCGTATGCAGGCAGGCTGGAATGGTTGGAGAAAAGTGTCCGGTGTGATGTGCGATAGGAGAGTGTCAGCAAGAATGAAGGGAAAAGTGTACAAGACGGTGGTGAGGCCAGCGATGTTGTATGGCTTAGAAACAGTGGCGCTGAGGAAAAGGCAGGAGGCAGAGCTAGAGGTAGCGGAGATGAAAATGTTGAGGTTCTCTCTGGGAGTAACGAGGATGGATAGGATCAGAAATGAGTATATCAGAGGGACAGCCCATGTTAGATGTTTTGGAGACAAAGTCAGAGAGGCTAGATTGAGATGGTTTGGACATGTACAGAGGAGGGATAGTGAGTATATTGGCAGTAGGATGCTGACGTTGGAACTACCAGGCAGAAGGCCTCAAGGAAGACCAAAGAAGAGATTTATGGATGTGGTGAAGGAAGACATGAAGATCGTTGGAGTCAGAAAAGAAGATGCAGAGGATAGGGTGAGATGGAAGCGGATGATTTGCTGTGGTGACCCCTGAAGGGAGCAGCCGAAAGTAAAAGAAGAAGATATATAAATTTGTGAGTGTGTATATATAGATACATTTTATATATAAAAAGGACATGAACTGAGTATAATCATTTCCATTAAACATACAGCACTGTAGTTTTCAAAAAATGCCCACTAGAGGGAGGTATTGCATGATAATTACTTTGCATTGCATTCTATCAGGAGTCGGAAACCCGTGGCTCCGGAGCCGCATATGGCTCTTTCACCTCTCTGGTGCGGCTCCAGCTTTTCAAAATAATTTTGTACTTTACGGTTGCCAACAGGTACACCACAAACCTATAAAAACCACTGCATCAACTGCAAAAATAAAATGCCGCTTATTTACTCACATCGGAAGCACTTCTGGGCTCCCAGGGGTAGTTAAACCAGCTTTCACCTGAATGATGGGAGAAATTGCCTAAGGCAGAGTCCTGCATCTGTCAGGTACCCACAGGTACCCAGTAGGTACCCTTCCAAAAATGCTCTTTGAGGGTTGAAAATTCTTTAGATGAAAATTAACAGTCACGGGTGTGGGCGGATATTTATTTTGTGTGGGTGGGGTGATTTTGTGTGTGCATGTTCTTGTTATATTAATCAACTACATTGAGAGTCTCAGTGTTTTTGACCTGCTGTTTTAGTGGATTTCCACATTCTTGTGCTCATGGCAAGGAGTGTTCTTACCATCAGCACTGTGGCGAGCGAGAGATTTTTTCTGCCGCTGGGGTTTGTAATCCAGGAACGGAAATCACAGTTGAAGTAAGAGTCAGTGGATCAGATTTGTTTATACACAGCAATCTCTGAATTAAATACCATATTTGATGTGATAAGGGAATCCAGGAACGGAAATCACAGCTGAAGTAAGAGTCAGTGGATCAGATGTGTTTATACACAGAAATCTGTGAATTAAATACCCTATTTGACGTGATAAGGGCGCTTAAAAAATTGGCGTGGGTGGGTGCTTATTAAAATGTAATCAGTGGAGTGAAACAGTAAGTGCTTATTACCACAGAGGTGGAAAGAATGAATAATAACAGAACAATAAAAGAGTTTTACTGGTATTTGTGTTATTCATATTGAGGTGTCAACCAAATTACTTACATGAATGCTGAAAATAAACAGAAAACAACATAATTAAAAAAAAAAAAAAAAAAAGACCCTTTTATTTTCCCTCCTGGTGGCTGTTCCTTTGAATGTTTCCCAGATGTGAAATCGAGCCAATCAACATGAATGTCAACTTTAGCACATGGCATGTTGAACCAATCAACACAAAGGTCAACTTTAGTACATGGCACATTGAAAAGCACATGTACAGGAACATGCTTAAATTTATGAAGTTAGTGAGCAGGAGAATCGGAGGAAAAATACTCATCATCACTTTTTGTTAAGTTCATATCTGGCTCATCGCTCCATTCATTCAGAGCATCCCATAGTTTTGCTGTAGCAGTTTCTAATGGTTCATTTTGTTGGACATTTACAACACAGCAAAATACTTTCCTTTTTTTAAAGCACGGCAGAACGATTTTAATGTGATTAAATTTTTTTTTTTTTAAGTTTTTACTTAATTACTACATTTTACTACATGAATACTGAATTAATGAGGAAGAGTGTCTATAGAATGTGTTTGAGAAGCATATTTTAGCACATGTAATATGATACATCGGGTTTTACTTCCGGGTACAGAACTCGCAGATTATCTTGACTCACGGGAGGGGCCAGAACCAAACCCCCACGAATAACGGGAGCCTACTGTATGTGTATATAATGTGTGTTGATGAAGCACCATTGTTTTCGATGTGGTGCGTTTCCTGTTTTGCCTGATCTTGAGGGACTCCATGAATCTCGACACGCACCAACGGGTCAATGATGGAGCCTTCCTTCAGATTCACCTTGGGCAGCTGCTGACCACTTATCACACTCACACACACACACACACACACACACACACACACACACACACACACACACACACACACACACAGATACACACACATACACACACACACACACACACACACACACACACACGCACACACACACACACACACACACACACACACACACACTCCTGAAGTTAATGTAAGATATATTTTCTCCTCTAGTTTCTATTTATTCATTTATTTCATGAATGTTGGACGGGAACACAGAAGGACAGATGTTGGTAGATTTTGCAAAAAGGATGGAAATGGCTGTGGTAAATACTTTCTTCTAGAAGCGAGAGGAGCATAGAGTGACTTATAAAAGCGGAGGTAGGAGCACACAGGTAGACTACATTTTGTGTAGGCGATGTGATTTGAAAGAAGTCAGTGACTGCAAAGTAGTAGTGGGTAAGAGTGTTGCCAAACAGCATAGGATGGTGGTGTGCAGGATGACGCTGACGGCGAGGAAGGTGAAGAAGGCAAAGGCAGAGCAGAAGACAAAGTGGTGGAAGCTGAAAAAGGAAGAGTGACGGGTTGTCTTCAAGGAGGAGTTTAAACTGGCTTTGGGTGGTCAGGAAGTGCTTCCAGATGACTGGACAACTACAGCTAATGTGATCAGGGAGACAGGTCGGAGAATACTTGGTGTATCATCTGGAAGGAGAGTCGATAAGGACACTTGGTAGTGGAATGAGGAAGTGCAGGAGTGTGTACAAAAGAAGAGGTTAGTTAAGAAGAAGTGGGACATAGAAAGGACCGAAGAGAGTAAACAGGAGTACAGGGAAACAGCGTAAGGCAAAGGTAGCGGTGTCAAAGGCCAACCAGAGGGTGTATGATGACTCATATGCTAGGTTGGACAGTAAAGAGGGAGAAAATGATTTATACAGGTTGGCACAGCAGAGAAATAGAGATGGAAAGGACGTGCAGCAAGTTAAAGTGATTAAGGACAGAGAGGGAAATGTATTGACTGATGACAGAAGTGTGCTGGGAAGACGGAAAGAGTACTTTGAAAAGCTGATGAATGATAAAAATGAGAGAGAAACAAGAGTAAAAGTGGTGACCGTTGAGGTCCAAGTGGTAGGAGGCATTGAAGAGGATGAAGAGTGGAAAGGTCCTGACGACATACCGGTGGAGGTATGGAAGTGTAGGAGAGGTAGCAGTAGATTTTTTGACAAGAACATTCAACAAGGTGGGCAAGTGAGAGGATGCCAGAAGAATGGAGGAGAAGTGTGATGGTGCCCATTTTTAAAAACAAGGGAGATGTGCAGAGTTGTGGCAACTACAGAGGGATAAAGTTGATGAGCCATATGATGAAGTTATGGGAAAGAATAGTGGAAGCTAGACTAAGGGCAGAGGTCAGCATTTGTGAATAACAGTTTGGTTTCCTGCCAAGAAAGAGCACCACACATGCAGTGTTTGCATTGAGGATGTTCAAGGTGGAGGTAGGACTGCATCAAGGGTAAGCTCTGAGCTCCTTCTTGTTTGCGATGGTGATGGCCAGGCTGACAGACGAGGTTAGACAAGATTCCCCATGGACTATGATGTTTGCAGATGACATTGTGATCTGTAGTTAGAGCAGAGAACAAGTGCAGAAAAATCTAGAGAGGTGGAGGAATGCCCTGGAAAAGAGGGGAATGAAGGTTAGCCTCAGTAAGACAGAATACATGTGTATGAAGACAAGGAACCAAGAGGAACGCTGAGGTTACAGGGAGCAAAGATAAGGAAGGTGGAGGATTTTAAGTACTTAAGACTCAAGAATCCAGAGCAATGGAGAGTGTGGAAAAGAGGTGAAGAAGCATGGGCAGGCAGGTTGGAATGGTTGGAGAAACGTGTCCAGTGTGATGTGTGATAGGAGGGTATTGGCAAGAATGAAAGGAAAAGTGTACAAGACGGTGTTGAGGCCAGCAATGTTGTATGGTTTAGAAACAATGGCCCTGGGGAAAAGACAGGAGGAAGAGCTGGCGGTAGCAAAGATGAAAATGTTGAGGTTCTCCTTGGGAGTAACGAGGATGAGGATCAGGAATGAGTACATCAGAGAGACAGCACATGTAAGTCGTTTTGGACACAAAGTCAGAGAGGCTAGATTGAGATGGTTTGGACATGTACAGAGGAGGGATAGTGAGTATATTGGTACAGTCGGCCCCCTACCTACGAAATTAATCCGTTCCAGAGCCTTTTTCGTAATGCGGGATTTCGTCAGCAGGGGTCGCATTTTACATGTTAAAAGCCTAATTCGTTCCAAGGCTCGAGTCTTTGGACTGGATAAACCCCATAAACCCTTTAAAAAAATGATAAAAGTACACCAATTTTGTATGAAATATGCGTTAAAATGTATTAAACAATTTAAACATGTTATTAACATATTAAACCATTTTATTACCATATTTAATAATTAAACCATTATTAAACATTTTTTTATTGACACACACACACACACACACACACACACACACACACACCTCTCTCTCTCTCTCTCTCTCTCGCTGTGGGCCACGCCCACAAGACATGGAATTCAAAGCACATTCCCTGCTTGACAGATCCAAGGTCCAAACTCAAGGTTAACTTGATTCCTTGAGGGATCGGAATTCCAGATGAGCTCAAATGCGCCCACATTTATTAAACATTTACTGAATTAAACAACTTAAAAAACTAAAATAAAAACTAAAGAGTTTGTCCTCACTGTATTTCTGCTTTAAGGTCTCCTTCTGGTTCTGCGTCATCCCTCCTAGCCAATGGGAAGCCAGCGGGGCGAGATGTTGAGACAGCCAATGAGAGAGCAACTCGCGCATCGTGCGAAATTTTGATTGCCGCGTTTGAATTTTGAATTTCTTTTCGTAAGAGGGGGTTGTTTTCGTTTCCCGGGGACGTAAACATAGGAAAATGTTTTTCATAACTCTGGGATTTCGTACCCAGGGGGTCTTCGTAAGTAGGGAGCCGACTGTAGTAGGATGCTGAGGTTGGAACTACCAGGCCTAGAGGAAGACCAAATAGACGATTCATGAATGTGGTGAAGGAGGACATGAGAAGAAGATGCAGAGGCTAGGGTGAGATGGAGGCAGATGATTCGCTGTGGCGACCCCTGAAGGGAACAGCCGAAAGGACAAGAAGAAGAAGACTTCATGAATGTTTTCCCAATTAAACGCTTTTCTGTTTATTTTTAATGATAGATGATGAATGAAATAAATGACTGAAGTGCCATCAGCTTTACATGTAGAGATTTTTAGAATGAAACAGAATGTAAAAGAACACTGTACCTGTATGCGAAGTGTGAGAGGTGTGTATCTGTCACGGTTCTGTGGGTGTTCTGGGTCGAACCGATTCTCTGTGTGCTGCATGAATGTTGGCTTGAGTACATAACCGCAGCGAGCATTCTGACTAAACAGACCGTCATTCAGATCCATCTCTACACCGGCCGTCTGGAAGTTCAGAGCGACTGAGGAAAGAAAGGCTTTTTTATAACTCCTTAAACAACCAGAGTTAATAC
The DNA here is from genome assembly GCA_024760905.1 of Plotosus lineatus. Lineage (NCBI taxonomy): Eukaryota > Metazoa > Chordata > Actinopteri > Siluriformes > Plotosidae > Plotosus > Plotosus lineatus. The sequence continues at coordinate 1,832,497 of CM045748.1, forward strand.
TGTATACTTGGGGTCGGGAATCTTTTTGATTAAGAGAGCCAAAAACAAACACATTTTAAAATCTAATCCTCTGAGAGCCATATATATATATATATATATATATATATATATATATATATATATATATATATATATATATATATATATATATATATATATATATATACTGTATATTAATACTGAATACAAGTAAATGGAAAAAGAAGACCAACAATTTGAGAGTATAATAAGACTCTGAATTTATTTTAAACAACATTGTTATAACGAAGGTATTTATTAATAAGTACTTTTTACTATTAATGTGACTTCTGGTGCTGCATGGTTTTGCTGATGGCTTTGTAGTCTGGTTGATACGTGCTGAAGTTCAGCTTCATGCAGGTGGTTAGGCTTCCATCTGTTAAACGTGACCGCAGGTTGGTCTTGATGTTTTTCTTGTGTGAGAAGGACTGCTCACGTGCGCATGTGGAGCCAAACATGGTCAATACGACAGGATATACTCACACGCTGCAGTGTTTTGTCTGTGACAGGTAGCGCGTTCCAAGTTTTGGCAATCAGCTGGTCTACGGGTTGAAGTTTATCCATGTCTGTTCATTTGCATTTTGCTTGCCAGCTCTGTTGCATATCAGGATTCAGGGTGACTTCACTCATGGCTGAGGAACCCCTCCCTGGACCTCTTCCAGCAGGCTCTCTCTCTCGTGCGAGGCTTGGCCAGTTGTGCCCTAGGCATTGAGTCAGGTCGTCGCGCCATCTTGTTTTTGGTCGTCCTCGTGGTCGTTTCCAGCTCCGGAGCGTCCACTCTGTTGCTCTGCTTGTCCAACGGTTGTCGGAGAATCGGGCCACATGGCCTGCCCATCTGTGCTTGCTATTGTTGATGGTGTGCACGATATCCCTCACTCCTGTTTGCTCTCTGATCCATGTGTTGGGCTTTCTGTCCTTTAGAGAGACATTCAGCATGAGACGTTCGATTTTCGTCTGTGCCACTCTGAGCATTTCCTTCATTGTTTTGTTGAGAGCCCATGTTTCGCTTTCATGACCGGCAGGATATATTCGTTATGTATGACCGGCAGGATATATTCGTCATGTAGTTGCATATAATCCAATAAAATTAGAGTTTCAAGGTATCGGCCCCGCCCACACACTGGAGTACAGAAAGGATTGGCTCTCCGCTGCACGCCACAGTGACAAGTGGCATTGAAAATAGATGTATAGATTGAAATGCTTGAGATTTATTTAAGTTTTTGTTTTATTTGATGGCTTTTTTTCTGTATTTTTATTTAAAGGACAGCAAAATTATGTATTAATTATTCTGTTAAGAAAGGCCACCTGATTTATCTGAGAGCTAGATGCAGTCATCAAAAGAGCCACATCTGGCTCGCAAGCCATAGGTTCCCGACCCCTGCTGTATACTGAAGTAAAAAAAAATTAAAACTGAAAGTAACCGTGAAAGAATATAATTTCTTTATCTGAAATAAAAATGAGTTTCAGAAATTAAAAAGAAATACAACATAAAAAAAACATGAACAATGCAGTTCATTTTATATTATCTCTCTCAATGTACACTTTGGTTGTTGATACAGACGCTTCCCGACTTACGTTCATCCGTTTTTGTTTTTTTTTTTTTTTAAAAAAGTCAAATTTTGAGTTTAGACGTACGTACATAGTACGTAGATGTAATGACGCAATGATGCTGCATTCATTGTTTACAAACTACAGACTGAGTGTGTGTGTGTGTGTGTGTATATATATATATATATATATATATATATATATATATATATATATATATATCTCAGTTATATAGCGTGTTACCCTTGTGTTAAGACATCGTCTCTGTGATATTTGTGTTTACACTGGACTTTTGTAACCCTAAGCAAATATGGCTGGTCAGAAGTATAAGCCTACTAGCATGGGTGCAAGTCTCATACACAGAGATGAATTAACTATCTGCTCAGATCGGCACAATCTAATGCATACTCAGTTAAGCAAAGAGTTGTAAAATGAATGAAAACCCGAATGCACAAATTACAGAACAATTACAGATATTTATTATCTTTTAGCAGAATCCTAAGAGTGTATACTTATTTTTATATTAGTATTCATTAGGATTTGTACTTGTTCTTTGTATGCATCTCTTGAATAAAGTTTACTTACTTACACAAAAGAAAGAACTCTCCGCTTTGCTGGGATTCACATCAGTGCAGGCTGTGTTCTAAACAAGTTCAACGGCACCCTTGTGCACTTGAAAGACCGGAAGTCTGTATAACCCACAGCAAGTACACTACTTTTGCAAGTACATTACTTTCGGTATTGAGCGCCTCACATATTGTAAGCGTTGATTGGCTGTTTTAAGCTTCATGTAAAGTAACTCAGTATAAATAAGTGACTTATTTGAAATTAATGTTGATATTATTTGATATATTTGATATTATTTTACAATGTTATGTTTATAATAATTGATTTAGGGGTGTTTTATGAGATAAGGTAATGGTATTTATGGATGTATAGTACAGTATGAGAGTATGTACGTCACAAGTCATACGTCACTGTAACAACTTATGTTCACTTTCAATTTTACGTTCGGCCATCCGGAACCAATTAAAAACATAAGTCAGGGAGCGTCTGTACTCTGCTTTAAAGCTAAGACAGTAACCAGATCTAGAAGGTAGTGTAATCGGCATTTATTTGCCAAAGTGTTTCATCACAATTGGGTTAGGGGGAGGCTGGACCTATCTCTGCCAACTCTGAACAAATGATGCTCACCGGTCCATTACAAGACCAACACAAAGAACCATTCAGACTAGGGGGGGGTTTGTAGCTAAGAATCAGCTCAACGTGCATGATGTGCAAGAAGTACCTGGAGGTAATGCACATAAGTACAGGGAGAACATGCAAAGGCCACACAGAAACGCCCTCACCGAGCCTGGGACTCAAACCCAGAAAATTCTTGCGGTGAGACGAACGTGCTAATTGCTACACCACGCCACCCCAGTAATCTGCACAACATGAAAAGTTAGAACTAAACTAAAACTAGTGAATTTCTCAAGATAAGAATAAGATAAAACTGTTTATTCACTTATAAACTAACTAAAACTCATTCATTAAATTAAATAATTAAAAAAATAAAGGACTGAAAAATAAAAACAACAGACAATTAAAAAGATCAACGTACACTGTCCATAAAACAGCAGTGTGTTCATTTTGCTCCCATGCTGTAGATCTAAATAATTAAATCATCCTTCCCCCATATTTTATTGGAGCGAATATATAAATCTGCTATAAGTTCGGACAGGATGGAAGGCGGTGAATCGGACACACCTATTTGGCACCCTGTGTTCCACATCTCCTGTGGGTTAAAGTTGGAGGAGTCAGTCCTCAGGCCACTGGGGTAAATACGAGTCAGCTGACGTGTGTTATGAAGAACAAACTCTGCTCCTGTTAGACAGTAAGACCAGAAAATCTCATAAAATATTGCTGTAAAATGGTGTGATTTTAATTAATAAGATCGATAGTCTGTGGGAGAGAAGCAGCTCTTTGCTTTGTATTAAATCTGTACTCGGAGTAAACCCCCCCCCCCCTGGTTTAAGATTATACATCTTTACCTCCTTCCTTCATGTACTTCCTGGCTTTGGACTCTGTGATGGACGACACTTCGTAGAACCTGGAGTGGACACGTGAGTGTCTGAAGCCATTAAAGCGCACGCTCCTGCAGTACACGACACAATCCGACAGCTCTTTAGACAAATGCTGTGCTGATTTCTGTATGCACACACACACACACACACACACACACACACACACGCACACACACAGCGACACAAAACATACACACCAAGGGCGAGACTCATGTTAGTGAATAAAGAGAAATAGAATGTTGAGGTAAATTTTGACGATGCCTGATGGTATCAATGTATACTACATATATTCATGCATTTTCTGAACTCCTTAATCCTAATTAGGGTTGGGGGAGGCTGGCACCCATATCAGTCGACTCTGTAAGAGGGCACAGTACACCTGGATAGCTCACCAAGCCATCGCAGGGCATACAGGAAATATAAAAAAGCAGTCTAAAACAAAATTCTAGTGGTCATGATATATATTTACATTTTAAAAAGTTGACAGTGGTGATATGTGCTCCATTACATTAAAATAAAACTAAGGTGAAATAAAAGGCAACCCTTCCAAACTCTCCTTTTACACATGAATGTGTATATTTTCAGTATCAGGTAGTTTTTAATTACTTTTTCTATCTGCTGAGCTCCATTTGATAATGTTCTTGCCATCTGGTCTTGTTGGCCTGTAGGACTCCCGATGCAGCAAACATGTACCAGCAGGCCAAAGGTAATTAAAATATGGTAACCTGTGCTGTCACCATTGCAAAATCTCGTGTGTGGGAGGAGTTAGGTGAGGGCATGGAAAGTGACTTCAAAAAGGTTCTGGACCAAAATCCCATGCCTCAGGGGGGGAAGCAGTTCTCTACAAATACTGTTTATTTGTAAGGTGCTCACTTTGATGGGATGTTGTCGGGAGGTGCAAGGAATACTTTGAGGACCTCCTGAATCCCAAAGCATGCCCTCTATGGAGGAGAAAGACCCCAGGGGTTGGGGTGTGGGTCCACCCATCATTGGAGATGAGTTCACTAAGGTTGTCGGGTTGTCAGTGGTCGGGCTCCAGGGGCGGATGAGATCCGCCCTGAATATCTCATTGATCTGGATGTTGTAGGACTGTCTTGGTTGACACATCTCTGCAACATCACGTGGTCATCTGGGGCCGTACCTCTGAATTGGCAAATCAGGGTGGTAGTCCTTTTTAAAAAGGGCGACCGGAGGGTGTGTTCCAATTATTGTGGATTCACACTTCTCCACCTACCCAGGAAAGTCGATGCAGAGGTACTGGAAAATAGGATCCGACTGATGGTTGAACCTCGGATTCAGGTGGAACAATGTGGTTTTTGTCCTGGCCATGGCACTCTCGACCAACTCTATATGATTTACAGGATCCTGGAGGGGTAATGGGAGTTTGCCCAATCTGTCCACATGTGTTTTGTGGATTTGGAGAAGGCTTTCGACCGTTTCCCTCTTGTGAGACGTGCTCTGGGAGTATGGTGTACCACTCCCGTTGCTACGGGCAATTTGGCCAGCGCTTGGTCTGCATTGGCAACAACAGGTCAAATTCGTTTTCAGTGAGGGTTGGAGTCTACCAAGGCTGTCATTTGTCACCGATTCTGTTCATAATTTTTAAGGACACGATTTCTAGGCACAGCCAAGGCATTGAGGGTTTCTGGTTTGGTGGCCATCGGAGCTCATCTCTACTTTTTGGGGATGACGTAGTCCTTTTGGTTTCATCAATCCAGGACCTCCAGTTCTCAATGGAGCAATTTGCAGCTGAGTGCGAATCAATCGGGATGAGAATCTCCTCCAATACCGAGGCCATGGTTCTCAGCCGGAAAAGAATGGAATGCACCCTGTTGGTCTGGAATGAGGTTCTGCCTCAAATGGAACAGTTTAAGTATCTCGAGATCTTATTCATGACTGAGGAAAGGATGGAATGGAAGATAGACAGGCGGATTGCTGCAGCCTCTGGTGTAAAGTGGAGCTCGTACCGGTCCGTCGTGGTGAAGAGGAAGCTGAAACAAAACATAGCTCCTAATTTACCAGTTAATCTACGTTCCAACCCTCACCTATGGTCACTAGTTTTGGGTAGTAACCGAAAGAACAAGATCACAGATACAAGCGGCTGAAATGAGATTCCTTCGCCGAGTGGCGGGGATCTCCCTTAGAGATAGGATGAGAAGCTAAGCTATCCAGGAGGTGCTCGGAGTAGAACCGCTGCTGCTCTGCGTTGAGAATAGCCAGTTGTGGTAGTTTGGGCATCTGGTTAGAATGCCTCCCAAACGCCTCCCTGGTGTGGTGTTCTGGGCATGTCTGACGAGGAAGAGACCCCAGGGTCGAGCCAGAACACACTGGAGGGATTATGTCACTCAGCCGGTCTGGGAACTCCTTGGTGTCCCCCAGAAGAGCTGGAGGTAGTGACTGGGGAGAGGGACAGCTGGACCTTATTGCTTGTGCTGCTGTCCCAGCAAACCGATACCGTATTAAGCAGAGGAGGAAGAGGAAGAAGTAGATGATGATGATGATAATATATGAAGAAATTACAGTGTATAATTATAGTATTGTATTTATTAACACATTTAATATATTATAACATTAAACATTCAAGAGTGTTTATTGTCATTATGAGACATAACAAAATTTTGTATGAGACTCAGCATTCAAAGGGGCAAACAAGTTAAAATGGTGCAAACGAGACAATAAACTGCATTTCATGTTGTCAAGAGCAGAATAAAAACACAAGTAACTTAGTACATGATGTTTTAAGTAAAACATAAAATAAAATGTAAACTCTGGAGCTATTAATGAAAATCAAACACTGAGAGATAAAATATGTCCATTTCGGCACTGTGGAATGGAATAAATAAATAAATAAATAAAAGTCTATCCACCTGAATGTAAATGTCCAAAGTAGCTAAACTAGAATGTAAATGTATGAGCTAATGATGGTTGTTCAAAATTTTGGTGGATGTCGCAGAATAGTTCTGAAGACATTATGTCAGGGGGATTATTAAATTCAGGAACATCCACCTCATTTTTGAACAACCATTACATATTTTTCCAGGCAGATGGCATGTTGGGACGTGGTTGTGTGGTGATATGAAGTCCTGATATCATGTTTTATCAGGTTACATGAGGTTGCTATTGTATTGATATTAATCGGTATTATCAGGTGACATCTCGTCATGCGACATTAATACAGGATGATGTTATGGTGAGATTAGGCTCAATCAACCAACGACCCGATGAGGGAACTGATGCTGTACAGATGAAAATTGATCTACAGTATGTACAATTTCTCGCTCTCTATTTCTCTCTCTCTCTCTCTCTCTCTCTCTCTCTCTCTCTCTCTCACACATACACACATACACTCAGCTCTCTCTCACTCTCTCTATCTCTCTCTCTCACACACAAACCCTCAGCTCAACCTCCCACACATTTTCTCTCACTCGGTCGCTTTCTCTCTCACTTGCTCACTCTCTCTCTGACTGACAGACAGGCACACACACACACACACACACACACACACACACACACACACACACACACACACACACACACACACACACACAAACAGTGAGCGCAACGATCTGGCAAATACAAAAACAGAGAGGACATCTCTCTTCACATGGACCAGCACACACAGATGGCACACCCCCTTCTCGACCTGCTAGAACAACAACAACAAAACAAACAAGAAATTGTTCACTTTGTGATAGAAGCATGAAACCTGGCACAACTGTACATCTTCTTTTCCTTTTGGCTTTTCCCTTCAGGATTCGCCACAGCAAACCATCCCCTTCCATCTCACCCTATCCTCTGCATCTTCGACTCTTACTCCAACTCCCATCATGTCCTCCTTCACCACATCCACAAATCTTCTCTTTGGTCTTCCTCTAGGCCTTCTGCCTGGGAGTTCCAACGTCAGCATCCTACTACCAATATACTCACTATCCCTCCTCTGTACATGTCCAAACCATTTCAATCTAGTCTCTCTGACTTTGTCTCCAAAACCTCTAACATGTGCTGTCCCTCTGATGTGCTCATTCCTGATCCTATCCATCCTCGTTACTCCCAAAGAGAACCTCAACATTTTCATCTTTGCTACCTCCAGATCTGCCTCCTGTCTGCTCCCTGTAACCTCAGCGTTCCTCTTGGGTCCTTGTCGTTCACACACATGTATTCTGTCTTACTGAGGCTAACCTTCATTCCTCTCCTTTCCAGGGCATACCTCCACCTCTCTAGATTTTCCTGCACTTGTTCTCTGCTGCCAAAACAGATCACAATGTCATCTGCAAACTTCATAGTCCATGGAGATTCTTGTCTAACCTTGTCTGTCAGCCTGTCCATCACCACAGCAAACAAGAAGGGGCTCAGAGCTGATCCTTGATGCAGTTCCACCTCCACCTTGAACTCTTCTACACCTCACCGTCTTACATCTCTCATGCACCACTCTAACATACTTCTCTGCTACTCCAGACTTCCTCATGCAATACCAGAGTTCCTCTCTCGGCACCCTGTCGGATGCATTCTCCAGATCTACAAAAGCACAATGCAGCTCCCTCTGAACTTCTCTTTTCACATCCTCAAAGGAAACACTGCATCTGTGGTGCTCTTTCTTGGCATGAAACCAAACTGTTGTTCACAAATGCTGACCTCTGCCCTTAGTCTAGCTTCCACTATTCTTTCCCATAACTTCATCATATGGCTCATCAACTTTATCCCGCTGTAGTTGCCACAACTCTGCCTGTCCCCGTTGTTCTTAAAAATGGGCACCATCACACTTCTCCTCCATTCCTCCGGCATCCGCTCACTCTCTAAGACCTTGTTGAATGTGCTTGTCAGTAAATCTACTGCTACCTCTCCTAGACACTTCCATCCCACTTCTTCTTAGCTAGCCTCTTCTTTTGTACACACTCCTGCACTTCCTCATTTCACCACCAAGTCTCCTTATCTACTGTCCTTCCAGAGGACACACCAAGTACTTCCCTACCTGTCTCCCTGATCACATTAGTTGTAGTTGTCCAGTCATCTGGAAGCACTTCCTGACCACCCAAAGCCTGTTTACACTCTTCCTTTTTCAGCTTCCACCACTTTGTCTTCTGCTCTGCCTTTGCCTTCTTCACCTTTCTTACAATCAGCATCATGCTGCACACCACCATCCTATGCTGTTTGGCAACACTCTCACCCACTACTACTTTGCAGTCACTGACTTCCTTCAAATTACATCGCCTACACAAGATGTAGTCTACCTGTGTGCTCCTACATCCACTTTTATAAGTCACCGTATGCTCCTGTCTCTTCTGGAATTTCACCACTCTTCTGTGGTGAAAGTATTCACCACAGCCATTCCCATCCTTTTTGCAAAATCTATCAACATCTGTCCTTCTGTGTTCCTGTCCTGGATACCAAACCTGCCCCTCACTTCCTCGTCCCCTCTGTTGCCTGAAACAACATGTCCATTTGAAGTCTGCACCAATGACCACTCTTTCACCTCTGGGGTACTCTGCATCACTTCATCTAACTCACTCCAGAATCTCTGCTTCTCTTCTAGCTCACATCCTACCTGTGGGGCATAAGCACTAACAACATTGAACATCACACCTTCAATTTCTAACTTCAGACTCATCACTCTGTCTGATACTCTTTTCACTTCTAGAACATTCATCACAAACCCCTCCTTCAAGATGACTCCTACTCCCTTTCTCTTCCCATCCACACCGTGAAAAAACAGCTTAAACCATGCTCCTAAGCTTCTAGCCTTGCTACCTTTCCACCTGGTCCCCTGAACACACAGTATGTCTACCTTCCTCCTCTGCATCATGTCAGCCAACTTTCTACCTTTTCCTGTCATAGTTCCAACATTAAAAGTCCCTACTCTCAGTCCTAGACTCATGCTTTTCCTCGTCTCTCTCTGTCTATGGACACACCTCCCGCCTCTCATTTGTCGACCTCTCCTTCTTCGACCAACAGTAATCCAAATTCCACCAGCACCCTGTTGGTTAACAGCACTGAAGATTTACGGTTTGCAATCTGTATTCTGGCAAAGGTTTTATGCCGGCTGGCCTTCCTGTCGCAACCCTCTGTATTTATCCGGGTTTGGGACCGGCGTGAGGGCAGACGACGAGCATCTGACGAGCATGAAAATGCGACGGAATAGTGAATTCTGGAGTCTTTGTGGAATAAAGTGCTTAATTGTCACCAAAACTAGTACTAGAAAATGATTAAAATTACTTCGATTTCTCTGTGATTTAGTGCCTTTCCTGTGAACAATTAAGTGCACCCAAAATTGTAGTCACTGTTAGAGATGCAGAGAAACTCGGAAATCAAACTAAAGCGGGAACTGGTGTAACACGGAACTGAGAGCCAGAGAGATCACAGGGATGAGGGACAATCTTCTGGCACCGGGAAGAGTGCTACTAGTCTTTATAACCCGTGATTAAGTGGACTCAGGTGTGTGTGTGTTTAGCACTCCACCCATGTGTGACAGCCACGCCACGCTCCTCTCCAACATGCATTTCAACTCGCAACTCTGTTGTGAGAGACCATAACACATTACAGTAAAAACCACAGTGCAGTTAAAGCATAAGAACAATAAAGATAACAATTTTAACCTTTGTGGAGGTGAGCAGCCCTAGGACCAGCGATCCAGCACCCTATACCACTAGACCACCACCTCATTTGGGTGGAACCATAAAGATGCAAAACATATACAAGAAACTTCATTACAGTCCAAAATGTAGTCCGGTTGGTAATGCAATTGTAAGTTCTAAATAATTGTGGGAAAGGGTCCACGTCACCAGCAGTGAAAAGTCATGTTCACAATCTGGGTGCACTTAGATCTTCATCAGCAGGAGCCAGGGGCTTCCAAGCTGAGAACTCCAGCCAGCATCAGCAGACTAGGACAAACTAAATGACTCAGAGAGCAGAAAGAGCAGTATCACCGGCATCCCAGAAGGACAATGTGTACCTCAACAAAAACAGAGAGAGAGCGAGAAAGGGGGGAGGTAGAGAGAGAGAGAAAGAAAGAGAGAGAGAGAGCAAGAGAGAGGTCGTTCGTTATACAGTCGGCCCCCTACTAATGAAACCCCTTGGGTACGAAAATTCCGGGTTATGAAAAACATTTTCCTAAGTTTTCGTCCCTACGAAAAGTGCCATTCAAAATTTCACACGATGCTCAAGTTGCTCCCTCATTGGCTGTCTCCCAACATCCCACCCCGCTGGCCTCCCATTGGCTAGGAGGGATGACGCAGCTGAACTTTACGCAAACTTCCTGTTTGTCACACACGTGAAGGAGAGTTGACTGTTGGCTTGTTTTGAGATTGATCCTGCAGCATTATACAGTATTTCATTATCACCAAAACCCCTCTACAATTGGGACGATATTGAACCAGGAGGAGACCTTAAAGCGGAAATATAGTGACGGAGGCGATTATTTTGGCACGATATTAAAAAAGTGCTCCATGGGAGAAGACCTCCGATCTCGCAAGGAAGCAAGTTAATATTGAATGAGGACATCTGAACTTCAAAACAGGTACTGTAATTCCACCACCAATTCACACCAAAATTGGTGTACTTTTAAAAATTTTAAAGGGTAGTCTTGGGAGCCGTGGAAAGAATCAGGCGTTTAAAATGTAAAATGTGCCCCCTACTTATGAAACTTCCGCGTTACGAAAAAGGCTCTGGAACGGATTAATTTCGTACATAGGGGGCCGTCTGTACTCATAGCAGTGTCAAAGAAAATTCAGGAATTTATTATTGCTGAGTGTAGCAGAGACTCTGGCATGACTGGCTATGGCAACATAACTAAAAGAGAGAGAACCAGAAGAAAAACAGACATGAGGGACCCTGTGGCATTGGGGCAATCAGCCACCCCACTGTCAAATGGACCTGGTCCATCCTTCCGCCAAGCTGCACCATGCTGGTGGTTATCCACTGGAGATTATCCATCATTTGGTGCAGGGTGGAGTCGTGTCATCCCAAAAGGCCTCCCTGGTTGAATAAGGCCTGCCGGAGCTGAACGGTCTCCGCTGGGTCCATGTTTCAGGTCAGAAGATTCCGTTGTGCCTGGAATGTATGCGCTGGACCCAAAGAAGGGGGAGACCATAAGAAGATTCAACGATTTTATTTTGCACTTGGAACTCTAAATCACGGGAATAATGAATCAATGGAAACTGGTCGAGCACGAAGCAAGATACCAGGGGTCAGAGAGAAAGCAGAGAAATGGAATCACTGGAAAGGACAATCTTCTTACATCGAAGGGAAGCACGCTGCTCCCATTTATAGCTTACTGATTGCTGAGTGGAAACAGGTGCGCTCTCTGGACCTCGCCTACAGGTAACAGCCACGCCCCTTGCCAGTGCTTGCAATGAATGAAGAGAGAGTTAATGCCGCCAGCCAGCACAGACCATAACAGATCCGATTTGTATAAAGCTGGGAAAGGATACAAAACCATCTCTAAAAGTCTGGATGTTCATCAATCGACAGTCAGAAGTTTTCTCCAAATGGAGAGAGTTTGGCACTGTTGCGTCTGTCCCAAGGAGAGTCCACCAAAGATGACGCCAAGAGTTCAGCGCAGAATACTCAGGGAGGTAAAAAAAAACCTAGAGTGTCTGCTAAAGATTTACAGAAATCACTGGCACAGTCCAATATCTCTGTGCACACATCAACTATATGTAAAACAATGGCCAAGAATGGTGTTCATGGGAAGACTCCAAGGAGGAAGTCACTGCTGTCTAAAAAAACATTGTTGCTCAGTTAATGTTCACAAAAAGGCACTTGGACACTCCACAGAAGTTTTGACAAAATAATTTGTGGACTGATGAAACTAAAGTTCAATTGTTTGGGAGGAACACACAACTTCATGTGTGGAGGAAAAATGGAACAGCTCACCAACATCAACACCTCATCCCACCGTGAAGCATGGTGAAGGGTGCATCATGGTTTGGGGCTGTTTTGATGCCTTGAGGCCTGGACAACTTGCAATCATTAATGGAAAAATGAATTCAAAAGTTTATCAGGATGTTTTGCAGGAAAACCTGAGGCCGTCTGTCAGACAGTTGTAAGTTTTTTGATAAAGTTCATTATTTTCTGTAATGTACTGATAAAAATTTCATATATTTTAATTCATTACACACCAACTGAAATATTTGAGGTCTTCTATTGTTTTAACACTGATGATTTTGGCATACAGCTCATGAAAACCCAATATTACTAGCTCAAAAAATTAGCATATCATGAAAAGGCAGTCTAAACGAGCTATTAACCTAAACATCTGAATCAACCAATTAACTCTAAACACCTCCAAAAGATTCTTGAGGCTTTTAAAAACTCCTAGCCTGGTTCATTATTCAAAACCGCAATCATGGGTAAGACACCTGACTGCTATCCAGAAGGCCATCATTGACACCCTCAAGCAAGAGGGTAAGACAGAAAGAAATCTCTTAGTGAATAGGCTGTTCCTAGAGTGCTGTATCAAGGCACCTCAGTGGGACGTCTGTGGGAAGGAAAAAGTGTGGCAAAAACCGCTGCACAACCAGAAGACATGACCAGACCCTGAGGAAGATTGTGGAGAAGGGCCGATTCCAGATCTTGGGGACCTGTGGAAGCAGTGGACTGGGCTACAGGTGCCGCATTCCCCAGGTCAAGCCACTTTTGAACCAGAAAGAGCGGCAGAAGCGCCTGACATGGGCTACAGAGAAGCAGCACTGCACTGTTGCTCAGTGGTCCAAAGTACTTTTTTCAGATGAAAGCAAATTTTGCATGTCATTTGGAAATCAAGGTGCCAGAGTCTGGAGGAAGACTGTGGAGAAGGAAATGCCAAAATGCCTGAAGTCCAGTGTCAAGTACCCACAATCAGTGATGGTCTGGGGTGCCATGTCAGCTGCTGGTGGACAAGAAGAGGAAAGGCATGAATCTAGGATTGAGAGTAGGGACTTTGAATGTTGGAGCTATGCAAGGAAAAGAGAGAGAGCTGGCTGACATGATGCCGAGGAGGACGATGGACATACTGTGTGTTCAAGAAACCAGGTGGAAAGGTCGCAAAGCTAAAAGCTTCGGAGCAGGGTTTAAGCTGTTTTATCATGGTGTGTATGTGGGAAGAGAAATGGAGTAGGAGTCATCTTGAAGGAGGGGTTAGTCAGGAATGTTCTCGAAGTGAAAAGAGTGTCAGACAGAGTGATGAGTCTCAAGTTAGAAATTGAAGGTGTGATGTTCAATGTTGTTAGTGCTTATGCCCCACAGGCAGGATGTGAGCGAGAAGAGAAGGAGAGATTCTGGAGTGACTTAGATGAAGTGATGCAGAGTACCCCCAGAGGTGAAAGAGTGGTCATTGGTGCAGACTTCAATGGATATGTTGGTGCAGGCAACAGTGAAGTGATGGGCAGGTTTGGTATCCAGGACAGGAACACAGAAGGACAGATGTTGATCGATTTTGCAAAAAGGATGGAAATGGCTGTGGCGAATACTTTCTTCAAGAAGAGATAGGAGCATAAAGTGACTTATAAAAGCGGAGGTAGGAGCACACAGGTAGACCACTTCTTGTGCAGACGATGCAGTTGGAAGGAAGTCAGTGACTGCAAAGTAGTAGTGGGTGAGAGTGTTACCAAACAGCATAGGATGGTGATGTGCAGGATGACGCTAATGGTGAGGAAGGTGAAAAAGGCAAAGGCAGAGAAGAAGACAAAGTGGTGGAAGCTGAAAAAGGAAGAGGGTCGTGTTGTCTTCAAGGAGGAGTTGAAACAGGCTTTGGGTGGTCAGGAAGTGCTTCCACTGGCACAGTCCAATATCTCCGTGCACACATCAATTATATGTAAAACAATGGCCAAAAATGGTGTTCATGGGAGGACTCCAAAGAGGAAGCCACTGCTGTCTAAAAAAACATTGTTGCTCGTTTAATGTTCGCAAGAAGGCACTTGGACACTCCACAGAAGTTTTGGCAAAAAATTTTGTGGACTGATGAAACCAAAGTTGAATTGTTTGGGAGGAACACACAACGTCATGTGTGGAGGAAAAATGGAACAGCTCACCAACATCAACACCACATCCCTACCATTAAGCATGGTGGAGGGTGCATCATGGTTTGGGGCTGTTTTGCTGCCTCGGGGCCTGGACAACTTGCAATCATTAATGGAAAATGAATTCAAAAGTTTATCAGGATGTTTTGCAGGAAAACCCGAGACCGTCTGTCAGACAGTTGAAACTAAAAAGAGGATGGATGCTGCAACGAGACAGTGATCCACAACACAGAAGTAAATCAACTTTAGAATGGTCTCAGAAGAACAAAATACACGTTCTGGCGTGGCCAAGTCAAAGTCCAGACTTGAACCCCATTGAGATGCTGTTGCATGACCTCAAGACAGCGATTCATGCCAGACATCCCAGGAATCTGACTGAACTACAGCAGTTTTGTAAAGACAAATGGGACAAGATTGGTCCTGATCAATGTGCCAGACTGATCTGCAGCTACAGGAAGCATCTGGTTGAAGTTATTGCTGCCAAAGGGGGGGGGGGGGGGGGGGACACGACACAAAATATTAAATGCGAGGGTTCAGTTACTTATTCCTCTCCCTTCTGTCATTGTTTGCATGCTATCCTCATTAAAATATGAAAACCTATAAATGTTTGGGTGGTTTTAGTTAAAGCAGACACTGTTTTTCATCTGTGTGATTTTGACAAAGATCAGATCACATTTGATGGTGATTTTATGCAGAAATGTGAGAAATTCCAAAAGGTTCAGATACTTTTTCATACCACTGTACAGCTCTAAGGTTTTTCCCGCCCTAGGTGAGGAGCGGTTGAAGCTGGTTAGTCTTGGGTTTTCTAGTTTTCATACCATTGTGTATATGTGTATTCCACCATTGTGTTGGTGATTTGTGAATAAACACTTGTTTTTACATGGACTGCTGTCTTCTTCACAACTCACACCAGAGCGTTTTGGGTGACACAGATGAATCAATCCTTGAGGAGTGTTCGTGTGGGCTGATTCAGTAACCAAACAAAGGGCAACTCTTTCACATGACAAAGGACACGTGTCATGAATTGATCCATTGTGGGTATAGGAAAAGTTGTACTTCATTTAACAATATACTGTATTCGACGTGATAAGTGCCCAAGGCGCTTAAAAAATTGGAGTGGGTGGGCGCTTATTAAAATGTTACCAGTGGAATGGAATGGTAAGTGCTTATTACCATCGAGGTGGAAAACATGAATAATAACAGAACAATAAAAGAGTTTTACTTGTATTTGTGTTATTCATTTAGTGGTATCAACCAAACTACTTACATGAAAGCTTAAAATAAACAGAAAACAGCATATATTTTTTTTTAACAAAGACCCCTTACTTTTCCCTCCCGGTGCTGTTCCTTTAAACATTTTCCAGGAGGTAAGATTGAGCAAATCAACACGAATGTCAACTTTGAAATAATCAACACAAACATAAAAAAAAGCACATGGCCAGGAACGTCTTTAAATTTATGAAGTCAGTGAGCAGGAGAATCGGTGAAAAATATTCGTCATCACTTTCTGATTGGTCCATATCTGGCTCATCGTTCCATTTATTCAGAGCATCTGATAGTTTTGCTGTAGCAGTTTCTAATGGTTCATTGGTTGATGGACATTTACTAAGAGAATGCAGCAAAATATTTTCCTGTTTTTTAAAGTATGGCGGAACAATCAAATGTGTTGTGACTGATGAACATTCCCCAGTGGCAGTGGGTCTTGAAATACCGTGTAAATTCACTTTTACAGACAGTGAATGCCTCATTTTACAGTTACAGAGACTTCTTCTTCTTTTCCTTTCGACTGTTCCCTTCAGGGGTCGCCACAGCGAATCATCTGCCTCCATCTCATCCTATCCTCTGCATCTTCTCATACACCAATTGCCTTCTTGTCCTCCTTTGTTGTGACTCGCATATTTTATTTGGCATTTGTTTTACACCGGATACCCTTCCTAACGCAACTCTCTGCATTTATCCGGGCTTGGGACCAGCGTGAGGGAGAGACACGGGCACAAGCCAGTTTTACGGTTACAGAGACTGATTGAATAAAACAGGCAAGTTTGATCTATGATTTTGCTCCCAGTACACATGGGTGGTTATTAGACAAAAAAAAAAAAATAATAATAAAATAAAATAAAAATAAAAGTAAAAAAAAATTGGGGGGGGGGGGGGGGCAATTATTGGAGCAGGGCGCTTATTATGTCGATTACGCTAATCATTTGAATGTGACCATTGGTCAGTCACATGATAAGCCATACAATATTGTGTGTCAGTGAATCTAGATACTATACATTTAGAGCAAGAATAGAATGAACTGTATCTTCACATTTAGTATTTAGACAGCATAAAATCACCAAAACCTACAGTTTATGTAGCGTTGTTTTCATGCTAGATTACTTCTCACACATTTAACAGTTGGGAAAAATAACTAAAAACCCCAAAATCTTGATTCTTTGAACACTTGCAAATACACAAGGCCACATGTATTTGTCAACAGTTCCTTGATTTTTAAGTAAAAATAGCAAATTTAATTTACTAAACTGTGTTTTTCATCACATGATTAGTCCCATGATATGTGCAAAACAACTCAAAATGTTTTCCGTGAGTTGAACACCAATATGTATTTGATATAGTGACAATTTAGCATTTTGTTACACGAGAAATCCAGAAATAACTTTTCAGCCTTATTTTCAGGCTTGACAGATATTGGATATGTGCAAAATGTGGTTTAAAAACAGAATTTATAATGCTCTCATATCTCGCAATATTTAATATGTGTAGATGCACGTTTGTCCCCATTTGGTGCACGTTTGTGCCCCAATGGTGCCCATTTTTAAGAACAAGGGAGACGTGCAGAGTTGCGGCAACTACAGAGGGATAAAGTTGATGAGCCATCCGATGAAATTATGGGAAAGAATAGTCGACGCTAGACTAAGGGCAGAGGTCAGCATTTGTGAACAACAGTTTGGTTTCATGCCAAGAAAGAGCACCACAGATGCAATGTTTGCTTTGAGGATGTTAATAGAGAAGTACAGAGAAGGTCAGAGGGAACTGCATTGTGCCTTTGTAGATCTGGTAAAAGCAAGGTGCCAAGAGAAGAACTGTGGTATTGCATGAGGAAGTCTGAAGTGGCAGAGAAGTATGTTAGAGTGGTGCAGGACATTATTGATAGATGTAAGACAGTGGTGAGGTGTGCTGTCGGCGTGACCGACGAATTCAAGGTAGAGGTGGGACTGCATCAAGGGTCAGCTCTCAGCCCCTTCTTGTTTGCTATGGTGATGGACAGGCTGAAAGACGAGGTTAGACAAGAATCTCCATGGACTATGATGTTTGCAGATGACATTGTGATCTGTAGTGAGAGCAGAGAACAAGTGCAGGGACATCTAGAGAGGCGGAGGTATGCCCTGGAAAGGAGAGGAATGAAGGTTAGCCTCAGAAAATCAGAATACATGTGTGTGAATGAGAAGGACCCAGGAGGAACGTTGATGTTACAGGGAGCAGCGATAACGAAGGTAGAGGATTTTAAGTACTTAGGCTCAACAATCCAGAGCAATGGAGAGTGTGGAAAAGAGGTGAAGAAGTGTGTGCAGGCAGGTTGGAATGGTTGGAGAAAAGTGTCCGGTGTGATGTGCAATAGGAGAGTGTCAGCAAGAATGAAAGGAAAAGTGTATAAGACGGTGGTGAGGCCAGCGATGTTGTATGGCTTAGAAACAGTGGCGCTGAGGAAAAGGCAGGAGGCAGAGCTGGAGGTAGCAGAGATGAAAATGCTGAGGTTCTCTGGGAGTAACGAGGATGGATAGGATCAGAAATGAGTACATCAGAGGGACAGCCCATGTAAGATGTTTTGGAAACAACATCAGAGAGGCTAGATTGAGATGGTTTGGACATGTACAGAGGAGAGATAGTGAGTATCTTGGCAGTAGGATGCTGAGGTTGGAACTACCAGGCAGAAGGCCTAGAGGAAGACCAAAGAGGAGATTTATGGATGTGGTGAAGGAAGACATGAAGGTCGCTGGAGTCAGAGAAGAAAGATGCAGAGGACAGGGTGAGATGGAGGCGGATGATTTGCTGTGGCGACCCCTGAAGGGAGCAGCCGAAAGGAAAAGAAGAAGACGAAGAAGAAGAAGAAGAAGATGCACATTTATGCCAAGTTCTATTACAAAGTGAACAATTTTACCCATTAACAGCAGGACTTCACCCAGTTTAACAAGAGGCCACACCTTCACATATACTAACATCCACAGAAGTCACACCCCTTCACCTGGACTGACCTGCCTAGAGACCATGCCAGCAAAGCGCAGGGAGAATCGTGCCCCTACTGCTTCCTCACCTCATTTCTCCTGTCCTCTACCTTCTCACTTTCAGCCGTTCTTTTTCTATCTGTCCTTTTTATCTCTACCTTCACCTGTACACACAACACTGTCAGCAGATCCCTCTCTCCCTTCATTCTTACACACTTGTCCTCAGTCAGCCTGCCCTCACTCTATCCATCATTCATTACCACATTTCCACTTGGCTCATGCACACCTACATATTTTGTTTATGTGTATCAGACTGGAATGATAATCATTTATTCCTTTATCATTACTTGATGTATTATCCTCTCATGGGGTAGTTAGTAGTTGCCCGGTGGTAAGGTGCTGGATTACTAATCCCAAGGTCGGGGGTTCAAGCCCCACTGTCACCGGGTCGTCATTGTCCCCCTTGTGCAGCTAACTTGGTTATCAAAAGCTGGCCATTTCTCTCACTGTCTGTGGTGGGAGGTTCATGTAAAAAAAAACATTGCTGACTTTTGTCAAGAGTAGATGCATAGTCATCAGCATGTTTTTGCCCTGTGAGGGCCAGGCAAGCTGTCCATGGTGTACTCTGCAATCGGCCAAATTGAGCTAAGATTAGGATTAAGCAATTCGGAAAATGAATGAATTATCTTTTCTTTAAAGCAATGAACAGAATGATGGGACTGATGGTGTCCTCTGAGCACCAGCACACACACACACACACACACACACACACACACACACACACACACACACACACAATAATAAATAAATAAATGTTAATACTGTGTGTACTGAATATCAGGGTTAATCATATGAACAAACCATCAGTTATTAAATTTAATTTCCATTGGCTGAATTTGTGAATTAGCAATTGTGTTTTTTCATTTGTGTTTTCTGCACATGCAGAGTCGCCGGGTGAGCAAAATAAAAGATACTGGAATACAATGACAGATTCTCTTCTCATGAAAAACCTGACAACAAACTCAATCTACATGAACAAGCCTGGATAAAGTTGTGTTGCAGAGATAAGATGAGAACCTGCTTGGTGTTGGAGAGAAGCTTGTTGATCCGTACAGCAACACTGATAAAAAAGAAAAAACATGGAAGGTCAGTAGCCTAAGAAGCTTAAGCATATCTGATCCACTATGCTACTCTACCCACACGAATCACTGAAAGCCTACAATTCTTTCGACAAAAAGACTCCTGCCACGCTCAGGAGGTTTTATATTGTGGAGTTTCATAAGAATCTCAGACTATTTGATGAATGTTAAACAAACCTCACCAGACAAAAAAGCTAATATTATGTAAAGCATTATGTAAAATATGTAAAGCATTCACTGCACATGCAAGGCAAGTTGAACGGAGTTTAATTAGTAAAACTGCTAACTTTGAGGTTCCAGTGACATCACTGCACCATATGTTAGTCGAAGGTAATAGCTCCACCGAAAAGATAAATAGTTATCCCTGTTTAACAGTCAAATATATAAATATATCTTGTTGTCCTCCGTCCGTCTAAGAAGATGATGGGATGTGCCGTGATGAGGTGGAACTGGAGCAGCATCTGCAATGGCTAAAGAGTCCAATCCTGGAATGACAGTCCCTGCTGCAGAAGCCGCAGATGAATTCTGTACTGGCCACCGAACTTGATGATGCCTTGCTCCTCAATCTCCTCTGCCTCTGATGTCTTTCCCCCTCAGCTCTTTTGATGCCTTCGCTGACAGTTCTTCTCCATGTTGGGCGATCCTGTGATGTAGACTCCCATGATCCAGTGTCTATGCCTGTTAACTTGAGGTCTCTTTTACAGACATCAGGGTACCTCAGCTGTGGGCGGCCAACTGGGCGAGTACCTGCCACTACTTGTCCATACAGCAGGTCATTTGGGAGACGACCTTTGTCCATACGCCTAACATGACCTACCTAGCCAGCGCAGGCGCCTCTGGTTCAACATGGCAAGGATTGAGAGGGACTTGGCTTTGCTGAGGATGTCGCGGTTGGTGATCTTGTCTTTCTATGTGATTCCTAGTATCTGACGTATGCACCTCATGTGGTACGTGTTCAACTTTGCCTCTTGTCTTGTGTAGGTTGACCATGTTTCACTGCCATAGAGGAGTGTGCTGAGAACACACGCTCATACACTTTAAGCTTTGTGGTAATGGTCAGGTTTTTGTTCCAGCACAGACACAGTAGCTCATGGAGGTGTGGAAGGAGGCCTACCTTCCATGCTTTGATTACCTCTGGAGGAATGGCATCATTTCCTGGTGCTTTCCCACTGGCATACATTTATGACCTTATCAAGGTCTGTCATGGTGGGCTCAGCATCGAGGTCAATCATGATTAGGAGTTCAGGGGTACTGTTCAAGGCTTCCTCAGATACTGTGTTTTGAGTTGAGTAGAGATCGAGGTAGTGCTCCACCCACCTTTCCATCTATGTGCTGTGGTTGGAGATTATATGCCCTTCCTTGGACTTGAGGGGGGCTGTTTTCTTTGTGGCTGTGTCTGTAGCTTGTTTAGTACCTTCATACATGACTCTAATGTTGCCAGTCGAAGATGCACATTTCCTGACCAATTTCCTGACTTCCAGCTCTGGCTTTATATAGGAGGCTGAGGTTTCCGTGTGTTGGATGTTGCTTCCATGTGATCACAGCTTGTCTTTTAGCATCAATAAGAGGGTCAATTTTTGATTCAAACCAGTCTCTGTTTGTTTTTGTTCTCTTACCATAAGCATCTATGGCACAGGAATGGATTTCAATGCTAAGAAAGGACCATCTAGCTCAGGGGTGTCAAACTCATTTCACATCGTGGGCCACATACGGCCTAGGGAGATGTCAAGTGGGCCAGACCATTAAAATTATACCATACTCTGCTATAAATAACCAAAATATCATGTCTTTCCTTTGTTTTGGTGTAAAGAAGCACAAGAACATTAGGAAAATATTGAAATTTAATGAACTATCCTTTTACAAAACATTTCATGAAACTCCTCATATTTCCTTAAACAAATGTGCAATTTACTTTTATCATTCACCTATATGCATTGCAACTGATCCCACTGATTGTACAAAGGCACAAAACTTTAATTGGTACTGAAAAATATAGTAATGCACTTTAAAAGAGACTTTTAAAGAAAGGAATTTTTAAACCACTTACACATACGCATATAAAACCTAAATTTAATCCCTGCGTACACCTTACAAACTAGGGAGAGTGATATTAATGTGTAATGAAGAAAGTGTTCACCTGTCCTGTAAATCTGTAAACTTCATACATGAAACATGCATACAATACATACTGAAAATTTATGGAGTTGTATGAACAGTAGAATTCCATCACACTCTTTAGTTGTGAAGCTGCTGACTAAGATTAAAGTGCACATTTTTTTTATCACCACAGTCAGGATTCATCTTCACAGAGCTGTATTCTTTCAATGCAAACAGTGCCTAAGGCAGCATTTTAAAGGTGTTAGTCTAGTCTGGACTTGTTTTTGTTTCTGAAACTTGGCATCTTTTGGCCTGTACAAGTGCATCAACACCAGGTGTCATGTCCTGACTCGCTGTCACTTTCAGAATGTCATTTAAGTGCTTGTTTGTGAGCCTTGAACTCATTTTTGTTTTATTGATATTCATCACTGAGAAAATTTGTTCACAAAGATATGTTGTCCCAAACATGCACAGAATTTTAGCAGCCAGGGCTGTTAATTTGGGGTACCCTGGTAGTAGATACTAATAAAATTTGTCCAGACCTATGGATGCAAATTTGCCCTTCAAATCTGCATCACACTGCAAATCAATTATTTCTAGCTGAATCTCGACCGGCAGATCAGAAGCTTTAACTGTGAAAGGTGAGCGAAAAACTGAAAATTCTGTCTCAAGTTCACCAAATACCTGAAAACGTTTCTCAATCTCCCGCAGTAGTCCTGCAATCTTGTCTTTGTAACGTTTCACGTCCGCATCAGGTTTGGTCACACACACATCTTTGAGACAGGGGAAATGAGCAGGGTTGCCAGTTGCGTCTCCCACAAAGTCAGCTTCAACTTAAATGCATGTATGTTGTCAGAAAACTGTGACAACTTTTTTGCGGTTTTGCAACATTTTGGTCAGATTGTTGAAGTGTTCAGTAATATCAACCAAAAATGCAAGGTCCTGTAGCCATTCATGAGATTGTAATTCCAACACCGATTTTCCTTTTTTTTCTCTATGTACTGTCCGATTTCCTCTCGTAGATCAAAGAAATGCCACAGCACAGCACCTCGGCTTAACCATCTTACTTCAGTGTGGTATGGCAGGCTGTGGGTAATGTTGCTCTCGCTGAGAAGTTTGTCAAACTGGCGATGGTTCAGACCTCTGGATCGGATGAAATTTACAGTGCGAACAACCACCACCATGACGTGATTCATTTTCAGTGACTTGCAACACAATGCCTCCTGGTGCAAAATACAGTGTCTCGAAACGATCTCCTCCATTAAGGGTTTGTACTTTGTCTTTGAACTTTGTCGCGACTCCTGCTTTCTTTCCAACCATGGATGGCACGCCGTCTATAGCCAGGGTGAAAGCGTGGGACCAGTCCACTTCAACTCTGTCCAGTGCAGCAATGACAAAGCCGAAAATGTCATCGGCTGCTGTGGTGTCCATCATTGGCACCAACTCAAGAAACTCTTCAGTAACAGTCAATGTCTCATCAACTCCTCGAATAAATATGGCCAGTTGGGCCACGTCTATGATGTCAGTGCTCTCGTCAATTGCAATGGAAAATGCAATAAAAGACTTGACTCTCTGTTTCAATTGACTGTCTAAATCTGCCAATAGTTCCGAAATCCTCTCTGCTATAGTATTCCTCGTCAGGCTAATGCTTGTCGCTTCTCGGGGCACACAAGTTCAGCCGCCTTCATCATGCATCGTTTAACAAAGTCACCGTCGGAATACGGCTTTGATGCTAATGCTATTTCGCAAGCAATTAGGTAGCTGGCTTTTACCGCTGCTTTACTGACTTCTCGGCTCTGGATGAATGTTGACTGCTGTTTTCTCAGACCCGCCAGTAATTCGTTGATCTTATTTCTTCTCAGTTGTCCTTGCAAGCCATCATATTTTTTGCTGTGATGAGTCTCGTAGTGGCGTCGAATATTATATTAGTTAAATACCGAAACTTGTTGCAAACACAACAAGCACAAAGGTTTTCTGTGCATCTCTGTAAATAAATAGGACGTGGTCCATTTTTCTTTGAAAATTCTACACTCCTTATCTACTTTTCTCCGTTTGGATAATGACATTTTGGCTAATGAGGGTGTAGTGGAGAAGTAGAGACCAAGGTACTAACAACGTCATAACAAGCAGCAGATGGAGCATTGATACCGTCTGCTGTTTTCAGTCTGTTTCAGTGATTCGGTTTGTCTTCTACTCTGATGGAAACAGTGCGCCCCTTAGCAGATAATCCATAACATAACATAACATAACATAACATGAGTGGTGAGAACAGGCCATTCAGCCCAACTAAGCTCACCATTGTCCTATTCTAAAGTGACTCCAACCTTAAAGACGCACACTCTAACCTTAAAGACGCACTTTTTTTTTTTTTTCATGACTAGATGGTATCCAGCACTAGATCAAGTCTGCTTTTGAAGACTTGTAAGGTTTCTGCTTCGACAACGTGGTTAGGCAATCTATTCCACACTGAAATTACCCTCTGCGAGAAAAATATTTCCTAATATTTGTGCTAAATTTACCCTTAAATAACTTCCATTTATGACCCCTAGTTCTACTTACAGAACTTGGCCTAAGTAATCGGGCATAGTTGACTTTATTAATCCCCTTAAGATACTTAAAGACCTCAATCAGATCACCTCTAATTCTCCTTTTTTGAAGACTGAAAAGGTTTAGGATCCTCAGCCTCTCCTCATAGGATTCCTTTTTATACCCGGAATTAGCTTTGTTGCTCTTCTCTGAACTTTTTCGAGAGTCTCGATGTCTTTTTCAAGTATGGTCCCCAGAACTGTACACAATACTCTAAATGTGGTCTAACCAATGTGTTATACAAGAGAAGGACAACATCTTTAGATCTATACTCAATACTCCTGGCTATGTAACCCACCATCCTATTTGCCTTTTTACTGCTAACGCACAGTGGCTAGTACCAGTGAGGGACTGGTCAACCATCACACCCAGATCCTTTTCCTGAGAGGAACATTCTAGTTTTAAACCTCCCATGAAATACTCCTGTCTAATGTTTTTATTCCCTACATGTAGAACTTTACATTAAGCGACATTCAATTTCATTTGCCATGTATCTGCCCAAATTCGAAGTCTATCCAAATCGTCCTGAATAACCTTAGTAGACTCCAGACTATTTGCCAAACCGCCCAATTTAGTATCGTCAGCAAATTTCACCAATGTGCTCTCAATGTCCCTATCAAGGTCATTAATGTAGATGAGGAAGAGCAAGGGTCCCAACACAGATCCCTGAGGACTCCACTTCCCACAATTCCTTGCTCAGATGAAATCCCTCCAACCACAACTCTCTGTGTTCTGTCCTGTAACCAGTTCTTAATCCACTCCAGAATACCTCCTACAATTCCAACTGACCTCGTTTTAAAAATTAGTCTCTCATGTGGTACTGTATCAAATGCTTTTTGAAAGTCCAAATAAACAATGTCATAGGCCCTACTCTGATCATAAGTATTTGTGGCCTCCTCAAAGAATTCCAAAAGGTTTGTCAGGCATGACCTACCCTTGCGAAAACCATGTTGGCTATCCTTCAAGATGTTATTATGCTCAAGAAATGACTCAAGCTTGTCTTTTATGATAGATTCCAGTATTTTGCATGCTATGCAAGTAAGACTGACAGGCCTGTAATTGCCTGGCTCTGTACGATCCCCTTTCTTATATATTGGTATAATGATACCCTGTTTCCAATCATTTGGAATTTCTCCAGTCACTAATGACTGCCTAAAAATAACCAACAGTGGTTTAGAGATGATCTCACAAACCTCCCTGAGCACCCTAGGGTATAACCCATCTGGGCCTGCTGCCTTATTTGTCTTAAGTTTACGCAGCTTGTCCAATACTTCATTTTCTCCAAATTCAATTTCTGCCAAATGAGCTTGAGAATTGACAATTTCCTCCGCCAAATAAAAGTCCCCTCTGTAGTGAAATTGTCAACAAAGTAACCATTAAGAGTATCAACTATGTCCTTGTTCTCATACAGCAGTGATCCATCTTCATTCTTTATGCACTGGATTTCAACTTTACCTTCTCTTTTCCTGTTACAGTACTGAAAAAGCGCTTAGGATTACATTTCGCTCCTTCTGCAATTTTTCTTTCGTACTGCCTCCTAGCATTCCTCAGTTCTTTTTGACCTTAGCTCGCATATTACAGTATTCAGCCTTAGTGTTTTCATTTCTGTCCCTCATGTATGCCTTATAAAGATTCTTTTTTCCCTTAAGCTCCTACGAATATCAGAGGTCATCCACTGGAGATTACGCTTTTAAACTTACTCTTGCACACTTTTGGAATGAATTTGCTCTGAGCATCTAGTAAAACTCCCTTGAATCTACCCCACATTTCATTTACAGTTGTACAATCTAGGAGCAATGTCCAGTTTATTTTGCTTAAATACGAACGCATCCTGTCAAACTTGGCTCGCCTGAAATTGAAAATTTTGCTTTTCAAAGATAAGTTTGTAACTTGCCATAACACATCAAAACTAATAGTATAATGATCACTAGTCCCAAGTGGCTCCTTTACCTCTACATTGCGAATTCTATCAGGGTCATTACAGAGAACCAAATCTAAAACTGCATTCCCTCTTGTAGGATTATTGACATACTGCAGCAGAAAACTATCATTTATAGCATCTAAAAATGCTTCCTCCTCCTTACCCTGCGCTTTCACCAAATCCCAATCTATAGCAGGATAATTGAAGTCTCCCATAACTAAAGTTTTACCTCCACTACAAGACTGCCTAATCCTCGTGAAAAGTAGTTCATTCAAAGTGTTGTCTGAAGCTGGCGGTCGATAACACACTCCTATGTTTAAACCAGTCTCTTGTTTGCCAATGAGTCTAACCCAAATATCCTCACAGGGCAAGACATGCCCCATCTCAGTAATTTCATGCACATCCAGGTTTTCCTTTACATAGAGTGCCACGCCCCTCCCTCTTATTGAGTCTATCTCTCCTAAAAAGCTTATAACCTTCTATATTATATTCATCTCCGTCCTCTTCACTAAGCCAGGTCTCTGTAATTCCAACTAAGTCATAGCCCCCACCAATAACAACAGTTTCTAGTTCCTGAAATTTATTTTTTATGCTTCTAGCATTTAAATAAAAACATTTCAGCCTATTTTGACTACACTTACCAATTTGGATTGCATCTGCCTGCTGCTCCGAGCCTTCCACTATTCTTTTATTCTCTAAAAAAGTTACATCACCATTACATGTGGCCTTGTCAGCTTCCATCAGGGCAGTTTGCATATCCCTATCCACAACACCTTCTGACCTCCCTGCCCATGAATTGCAGCAAATTAAAAATATAAATTCCATGTCTTTTATGCATTTTTTTCCCCTTTCGAATTATCCTGCGGGCCTGATCAAGCCTCCTTGGGGGCCGATTCCGGCCCGCGGGCCGAATGTTTGACACCCCTGATCTAGCTTCTGCTGAGGAGTCATCATCAGCACCGGGAAGTACACTGATGGAGGAGAGGAAAGTGTTGGTTTTCTCCAAGTCTGTTGTGTGGGCAGTTTGTATCTTTGGCAAGCCCTTGGGCTTCGTGTGGTGAAGTGCCCTCGGATTCAGCACAATTTTACTAATGACAATGGAGTGGTCTGTGTCGCAGTTGGCACTGTAATAATTTCTTGTGTTGTGCAAATTTTGCAATTTGGCACTTTTGGTGATGACTAGCTAAAGCTGGTGCCAGTGACGGGACCGTGGGTACATCCATGACACTCTGTAATTATCTTTGTTTGGGAAGTACGTATTTGTGACGCAAAGCTGTCTGTTGCAGCAGAATTCCAGTAACCTCTGCCCATTTTCATTTAGTTTACTTACTCCATGGTGACTGATACATGTGGGCCAGTCGTCATGCAACGCACCGACTCTTGCGTTGAAGTGACCAAGAGGATTAAGGTCTTCAGTATGTGATATCTCCCCAACCAAAGAATCAAGTTCATCATAGAAAGTATCCTTCTCATCAGGGCTGGAGGTGAGGGTAGGGGCATAGCATGTTATGAGGTTTACAGGGCCATTGCTAGAGTTTACTCGCATAGTGAGTGCATCCTTTTGGTGGTTGAATCATGGGAAGAAGCGATATTCTGACTGCAAACCCCACGCCATGATCACAACACTCATCCTGTTCCATTCCCTTCCAGAAGAAAGTATAGTTCTTCTCTTGAATGGACCCACCATCAGCCAGTCATGTCTCTTGCAAGGCTGCGATGTCGACATTAAGCCTCATCAGTTCCGAGTCAGTTATTGCGGTTTTGCGTGAATTGCTGATCTGTTGTAGATCACTTGATAAGCCTGGAATCATCATTAGTACATTCCAGCTTGCTATGTGAAGTGCTGACAACTTTGTTTTTTCTTTCTTTGTCCCAAGGGCACTGTTTGCACTCTGCTTGTCTGGCTTATACCATAAGCTCCTTGCACCCCAAGAAGCCGGCAGATTGTGGCGGGGTAACACCTAACTGACTGGGGGCTGTGGTTTAGGTGGGCTGTGGTTAATCAGTGGAGCACAAAGTCTCCTCCCACCATCGGAGACAACCCATGGCACCCTACTCTTCGCCAAACAAGTTTGGACTTATAACCCGTAACTGCTGTCTCCCATGTTGCGCCTTCATGCGTGACACAAAGATGGAGTGTCCTCTCCATGGCACAATGCCTGGGCTAATCTGTGGAGATCCTGGACTGCACAAACGTCAAGATCCCCCTCTTGGCCGCCCTGATGTTGTCCAGAGGAAAGTGATGCAGTACATCTGGCATCAGTTTGGCTGCAGGAGTTGCCAGGAAGATGGTCGATGACCTAGACTACACGCCCGCAGGACTCCAATATTCAAATAAAATACTCCACGGGACACCCCGATATTTCTATTAGGGTTGTTTCCCTTAGCCTTGCACTATCCGTAGTACTCACAAGGCAGTGAGACTATTTAACCCATAGCTGGAGGTTATGTTGTTGGGTATCAGGGCGTGTCCACATGCCGATGGGCCTGTATACCGCATCTCTAGGAGCATAACCACCTCCGAGCCCTCATAGTACGGCCTGGGGCTGCAAGGTGCCCAGTTGCCCATATGTCACCACGAGGAGGCACTATGTAGGACTTGTCTATGAGAGGCTATCCCATACCGCAGTGTGTGGGGAGGAAAGTCTGACGCACTCTGTTTCCTTTTTCGCTTATACAAGCTTGTCCAGAGATGCTTTAATAGACCATATAATATAATATAATATATAACTTCTCAGTAATGCCTGAATTTGAGGGGGGGGGGGGGAGAAAGGAAAGAAACCAAAGAGGCTCTGCTGAAGAGCTTGCAGATGAAGAGACTAGAAAACACAACTCTATAGCACACACACTATTCCAATTGTCATTGTCAAATGTCTCGGCTAATACTCATGAAAATGAACCTCATACTAACTCTGAAAGTTTACCAAAACTTCTATCAGAAATAAAATACTTTCACAAAAGTACCAAGCGACAGCTGAACGATATTTAATCTGAAATTACTGTTGGTAAGTTATTGGTTACTGTTGCTAAGATGTGACCCCAAAGGATGGAATCATTGCATTCAAAACGTGCAATAGGTACCATGCAAAAAAAAAAGTGATGAATCATCAGAAAAACAGACCAAGAGACAACTACTTGACCAAGAAGGGAGGTCTCCATTGTTTAATGTTTCAGAAGGAATGGAGAAGAAGCCTCTGATTAAGTTTGTGGAACAGCCCTGCAGAAATATAAGGAACAATCTGCGGCAAAGTGAGATGCACTTCCAGACTCCATTCTCTATCAAAATACGTGTGCACTATGAAGGCAGGATGTGGCTGGTCCAGACGACCACAGAGGCAACAGGCAAAATACTGCAGGGAAGCAGAAGGAAATAAGCGACAACAAAATTTTTATGGTTAATCTGTATTTATTAAAGTGTTATAACAAAGATGAAAAACAAAAATCTTGTTGTAGCTTATTTTCTTATGCTTCCCTGCAGTATGCAATAAAACTTGAAATGAGTTTAAAAAGATGCCGTTACAGAGCATAACTATGGTTAGTCGGCGGACTCACCATTCATTGTCACGGTTAAAAAATTAACGATAGAAATCCTGTCTATATTTAGTCTGTTTTTTGCTCATGTTTTCATGTATTGTCATGTGAAAAAATTAGAAAAAATATATGAATTTATGATGCTTACAATAAAATCACTTTGTCCCTAGTAATATATAAAAACAAGATCAGACATTGATGTGAACGTTTCTCAATAAAAGTTGACTATTTAATGGGGTGTCCGGATGGATTTTGTCACATTCCTGTAGTATATATAGTGTACCAAAAAATTATTGACAAGATCATGATGGTAACCTTGGTTTTGCGGCGTATGCTGTCACTGTGACGATTCTCTTCTTCAATTTCTGCCAGGTCGTCTTCATCGCTCACCTCTGTCCCCAGAGAGTCGTCTACAACTCCGCTCAGGTTCTCTTCCAGACCTCCGATCTTCTTTCCCTTCAAGAGAATCTTTCCCTTCAGGTCCTGCACACATTGTGTGTGTGTGTGTGTGTGTGTGTGTGTGTGTGTGTGTGTGTGTGTGTGTGTGTGTGTACAATAATGCATGTGTGTTAATAATTCAGCATGTTAGCAAGAATAGAGAAGGAAAAAGTGAGTGTGGACGTGTATAGCATGAGAACAGCATGTGGGTACTGTATGTCCCTTTTGTTCCATTAACCACCATGCCGTGTGCGTGTGCATGTGAGCGACACCTCAGGTGAAGGCAGATCACAGCTGGTTTTGCCCCTCAGATTGTTCCTTAACAGTTTCTCCCCCAGGAGATGTGTGAGATGATGAGCCATTACTTTCTGCTGCTCCACACTGCAGTGATTCTCTATAGACAGGATTACTGGGTACTCGGAGGCCTACAGACAAACACACACACAAATATATATATAATAAAGAACCATTGCTGACTTTCGTAAAGAGTAGGCTGCAAAGCCGTCAGCGTATTTCTGTCCCTTGTTAAAAAGGGTTGTGACAGGAAGGGCATCCGACGTAAAAACCTCTGCCAAATCAAACGTGCGAATCAGATGATTCGCTGTGGTGACTCCCGAGTAAAAGGGAAAAAAACGAAACGAAGACAGACAGACATATATATATATATATATATATATATATATATATATATATATATATATATATATATATATATATATAGACAGACACTCCCCACTTTACGTTCATTCGTTTTACGTATTTTTCGATTTTACGTTTTTTTTTTTTTTTTTTTTAAATAAATACATAATTGTAAAATTGTAGTACGAGACGTACCTACGTAGTATGCTGACGTAACATGCTACTTACGCATGATGCTGCATCCTTTTGTTTACATCTTTTCCTTTCGGCTTTTCCCTTCAGGGGTCGCCACAGCAAATCATCTGCCTCCATCTCACCCTATCCTTTGCATTTTCTTCTCTTATACCAACAACCTTCATTTCCTCCAGGTGCCCTGCTTCTTCCCAGTTCACCGTGTGTTACCCTTGTGTGAAGATGTCGTCTTTGTGATCTTTGTGTTTCCACTGTTGTAACCCTAAGCAAATATGGTTGGTGAGAAGCTTAAGCCAACTAGCGATGCTGGTAATCAGAGTAAGCGGCAAGCCATCTCGTTAGAAATGAAGATGGCTATTATCAAGAAAATTGATGCTGGTGAAAAACATGTGAGTGTTGCACGTTTCTTCTAAATGGCTCCGTCGACCATTGATACCATTTACAAGCAGAAAGATTGCATCACAGAGAGTGTTCAAAGTTATATTTGACACAGTATTTGATATTTGATTAGTGAATTTGATTAAAATGTATCAATTTGAAATTATTTTGCTTGAATTTAATTTATTTGAAATTAATGTTGATATGATTTGATATATTTGATATTATTTTACAATGCTATGTTTATAGTAATTCATTTAGGGGTGTTTTATGAGATACGGTAATGGTATTTATGGATGTAAAGTACAGTATGAACGTCATACGTCACTGCAATATACATTAACAACTTACGTTTTGTTTCACCTTACGTTCAGCAGTCCAGAACCTAACTAAAATGTAAGTCAGCGAACGTCTATATATATGTGTATATATATATCCCACTATCCTCTGCATTTTCTGCTCTTACTCCAACTACCTTCATGTACTCCTTCACCACATCCATAAATCTTCTCTTTGGTCTTCCTCGAGGCCTTCTCCCTGGTCGTTCCAACCTCAACATCCCGCTACCAATATACTCACTATCCCGCCTCTGAACATGTCCAAACAATCTCAATCTAACCTTTCTGACTTTGTCTCCAAAACCTCTTACATGTGCTGTCCCTCTGATGTACTCATTTCAGGGGTGCAGGATGACGCTGAGGGTGAAGAAGGTGAAGAAGGCAAGGGCAGAGCAGAAGACAAACTGGTGGAAGCTGAAAAAAGAAGAGTGTCGTGTTGTCTTCAAGGAGGAGTTGAAATGTATGCTGTTTGGCAACACTTTCACCCACTACTACTTTGCAGTCACTAACTTCCTTCAAATTACATCGCCTACATAAGATGTAGTCTACCTGTGTCACCTACCTCCGCTTTTATAAGTCACCTTATGCTCCTGTCTCTTCTGGAAGAAAGTATTCACCACAGCCATTTCCATCCTTGATGCAAAATCTATCAACATCTGTCCTGCGTTCCTATCGTGGAGACCAAACCTGCCCATCACTTCCTCATCCACGCTGTTGCCAGCACCAACATGTCCACTGAAGTCTGCACCAATGACCACTCTTTCACCTCTGGGTGTACTCTGCATCACTACATCTAAATCACTCCAGAATCTTTCCTTCTCTTCTAGCTCACATCCTGCCTGTAGGGCATAAGCGCTAACAACATTGAACATCACGTGTTCAATTTCTAACTTGAGACTCATCAATCTGTCTAACACTCTTTTCACTTCCAGAATATCCCTGGCAAACCCCTCCTTCAAGATGACTCCTACACCATTTCTCTTCCCATCCACACCATGACAGAACAGTTTAAACCCTGCTCCTAAGGTTCTCGCCTTGTTACCTTTCCACCTTATCTCCTGAAAACATAGTATGTCCACCTTCCTCCTCTGCATCATGTCAGCCAGCTCTCTACCTTTTCCTGTCATAGACCCAACATTCAAAATCCCAACTCTCAGTCCGAGACTCATGCCTTTTCTCTTCTCTCTCCACCTATGGATAGGCCTCCCGCCTCTCCTTCTGCAACCAACAGTAGCAACCTCTTGGTTAACAGCACTGATGGTGGTTGATCTTAACCCGGGCCTCAACTGAGTCGGTATGAATTTTGTTTTGATCATTTGCATAACAATTTCGGCAAAAGTTTTGTGCCAGATGCCCTTCCTGTCGCAACTCTCTGCATTTCTCCGCGCTTGAGACCGGTGTGATGGTGAACACTGGCTTGTGAATATATATATATATATATATATATATATATATATATATATATATATATATATATATATATAGTAGGCCCTTGTTATTCGCGGGGATTCGATTCCGGCCCCTCCCGCGAATCAAGATAATCCGCGAGTACTGTACCCTATGTATCATATTACATGCCTAAAATGTGCTTCACAAACACATTCTATAGACGATCTTACACATTAACTCATTAATACAGTATTAGCATAGCTAAATGTCGTAATTAAGTAAAAACTTTTTAATTTTGTCCTGTGATGTGTGTGTGTGTGTGTGTGTGTGTGTGTGTGTGTGTGTGTGTGTGTGTGTGTGTATGTATGTGTATATATATATATATATATATATATATATATATATATATATATATATATATGCACCCCAACTGAAATATTTCAGGTCTTTTATTGTTTTAATACTGATGATTTTGGCATACAGCTCACATGAAAACCAAAAATCCCTATCTCAAAAAATTTGCATATTTCATCCGACCAATAAAAAAAGTGTTTTTAATACAAAAAAAGTCAACCCTCAAATATTTATGTTCAGTTATGCACTCAGTACTTAGTCGGGAATCTTTTTGCAGAAATGACTGCTTCAATGCGGCGTGGCATGGAGGCAATCAGCCTGTGGCACTGCTGGTGTTATGGAGGCCCAGGATACTTTGATAGTGGCCTTAAGCTCATCCACAGTGTTGGCTCTGGTGTCTCTCAACTTTCTCTTCACAATAACCCACAGATTCTCTATGGAGTTCAGGTCAGGACAGTTGGCAGGCCAATTGAGCAGAGTAATAACATGGTCAGTAAACTATTGACCAGTGGTGAAGGCACTTTGAGCAGGTGCCAGGTCGTGCTGAAAAATGAAATCTTCATCTCCATAAAGCTTTTCATCAGATGGAAACATGAAGTGCTCCAAAATCTCCTGATAGCTATCTGCATTGACCCTGCCCTTGATAAAACACAGTGGGCCAACACCAGTAGCTGACATTGCACCCCAGACCATCACTGACTATGGGTACTTGACACTGGACTTCAGGCATTTTGGCATTTCCTTCTCCCCAGTCTTCCTCCAGACTCTGGCACCTTGATTTCCAGATGACATGCAAAATTTGCTTTCATCCGAAAAAGGTACTTTGGACCACTGAACAACAGTCCAGTGCTGCTTCTCTGTAGCCCAGGTCAGGCGTTTCTGCCGCTGTTTCTGGTTCGAAAGTGGCTGAACCTGGGGAATGCGGCACCTGTAGCCCAGTCCACTGCTTCCACAGATCCCCCAAGGTCTGGAATCGGCCCTTCTCCGCATTCTTCCTCAGGGTCCAGTCACCTCTTCTGGTTGTGCAGCGTTTTCTGGCACACTTTTTCCTTCCCACAGACGTCCCACTGAGGTGCTTGATACAGCATTCTGGGAACAGCCTATTCGCTCAGAGATTTCTTTCTGTGTCTTACCCTCTTGCTTGAGGGTGTCAATGATGGCCTTCTGGACAGCAGTCAGGTCGGCAGTCTTACCCATGATTGCGGTTTTGAGTAATGAACCAGGCTGGGAGTTTTTAAAATCCTCGGGAATCTTTTGCAGGTATTTTGAGTCAATTCGTTGATTCAGATGATTAGGTTAATAGCTCGTTTAGAGTACCTTTTCATGATATGCTAATTTTTTGAGATAGGAATTTTGGGTTTTCATGAGCTGTATGCCAAAATCATCAGTATTAAAACAATAAAAGACATGAAATATTTCAGTTGGTGTGCAATGAATAGAAAATATATGAAAGTTTAATTTTTATCAGTACATTCCAGAAAATAATGAACTTTATCACAATATGCAAATATTTTGAGAAGGACTAGTATATACACAGTCAGCCCCTACTTCCGAAACCCCCTGGGTACGAAGACTCCGGTTTACGAAGAACATTTTCCTAAGTTTTCGTCCTCTGTATATGAAAACAACCCCCTCTTACGAAAAGCACCAAGCACGCCAATCAAAATTTCACATGATGCACGAGTTGCTCTCTCATTGGCTGTCTCCCAACATCCCGCCCCGCTGGCCTCCCATTGGCCAGGAGGCAGCTGAACGGTACCCATACTTCCTGTACCCATACTTCCTGTTTGTCACACGCGTGAAGGAGAGTTGAACAAGACTGTTGGCTTGTTTTTTGATCATTGCAGCGTTATATTTCGTTATCGCTGAAACCTCTCTACAATCGGGACGATATTGAAGCAGAAGGAGACCTTAAAGCAGAAATACAGTAACGGAGGCGATTATTTCGGCATGATATTGAAGCAGAAGGAGCATGAGCAGAGTGCTCCGTGGAACAAGACCTCCGATCTCGCAAGGAAGCAAGTTAATATTCTATTCTAGAACATTCCTGACAAACCCCTCCTTCAAGATGACTCCTACTCCATTTCTCTTCCCATCCACACCATGATAAAACAGCTTAAACCCTGCTCCTAAGCTTTCCACCTGGTCTTCTGAACACACAGTATGTCCACCTTCCTCCTCTGCATAATGTCAGCCAGCTCTCTGCCTTTTCCTTGCATAGTTCCAACATTCAAAGTCCCTACTCTCAGTCCTAGGCTCACGCCTTTCCTCTTCTCTTTCTCTGCCTACGGACACGCCTCCCGCCTCTCCTTCTTCGACGTCTTCGACCAACAGTAGTCCAATTTCCATCAGCACCTTGTTTTTGACAGCACTGATGGCGGTCGTTGTTAACCCGGACCTCGACCGATCCGGTATGGGGGTAATACTTCTGATTTGCATCATAAAAGTTTGGCATTGGTTTTACGTCGGATGCCCTTCCTGACACAACCCTCTGCATTTCTCCGGGCTTGGGACCGGCATAAGGGGGAGAGTGATCGATTCCCGAATGACATGCAAAATTTGCTTTCATCCGAAAAAATGCGGGGCAGGATGTTGGGAGACAGCCAATGAGAAAGCAACTCGTGCATCATGTGAAATT
The DNA here is from genome assembly GCA_024760905.1 of Plotosus lineatus. Taxonomy (NCBI): domain Eukaryota; kingdom Metazoa; phylum Chordata; class Actinopteri; order Siluriformes; family Plotosidae; genus Plotosus; species Plotosus lineatus. The sequence continues at coordinate 1,868,983 of CM045748.1, forward strand.
TTGATTGGCGCGTTTGAATTTTGAATGGCGTGCTTGGTACTTTTCGTAAGAGGGGGTTGTTTTCGTACCCAGGGGGTCTCGTAAGTAGGGGGCTGACTGTGTGTGTGTGTGTGTGTGTGTGTGTGTGTGTGTGTGTGTGTGTATATATATATATATATATATATATATATATATATATATATATATATATATATATATATATATATATATACACTAGTCCTTCTCAAAATATTACCATATTGTGATAAAGTTCATTATTTTCTGTAATGTACTGATAAAAATTAAACTTTCATATATTTTAGATTTATTGCACCCCAACTGAAATATTTCAGGTCATATAATTGTTTTAATACTGATGATTTTGGCATGTAGCTCATGAAAACCAAAAATCCCTATCTCAAAAAATTTGCATATTTCATTCGAAAAAATTAAAAAAAAGTGTTTTTAATACAAAAAAGTCAACCTTCAAATATTTATGTTCAGTTATGCACTCGATACTTAGTCGGGAATCCTTTTGCAGAAATGACTGCTTCAATGCGGCGTGGCATGGAGGCAATCAGCCTGTGGCACTGCTGGTGTTATGGAGGCCCAGGATGCTTCGATAGCGGCCTTAAGCTCATCCACAGTGTTGGATCTGGTGATTGGCATAGAGTGTGGCGCCAGGGGTTGCTTTCGTCAGTGGGAGGGATCTTTGGATCTCACTGGACACTATAACTAAGCTGGACAGCCCCCAGTCAATAAGGTGCTGTCTCACCACGGTCTGTCTTCCTCATTGGGTGCATGGGGATTAGGTAACAACTGACAAGCAGACCGCAAACCTGCACCAAGCAAGAGAACAAGAACGAGCAAAAGCAAGAGACCAGCTCTTAAACTGGGAACCTGGAACGTCCGCACCATGATCACCAGACTTGATGATCTCCAGAACATTAGTGATACAAGAAATACCGCTGTTATCAACGATGAGCTTCTGCAATTGAAGATAGACATCGCCGCCTTACAGGAGACTCGTCTAGCACACTCTGGCAGGCTGAAAGAAAAGGATTACACCGTTTTCTGGAAAGGAAAGAGCGCTGGGCATCGCAGAGAACACAGGGTGGGCTTTGCAGTCAGGAACACCTTGTTGAAGATGGTCGAACCATGCGACAAGGGATGTGAACGACTGCTGACTCTCCGCCTCTACACCTCGGACGGTTCAATCTCCCTCATCAGTGCCTCTGCTCCTACTCTGATATCAACACCGGAGGCTAAAACGAATTCTACTCCAACTTGAATGTCGTCATCAAGAACATCCCCAACAACGAATAACTCGTCCTTTTGAGTGATTTTAATGGCAGGGTGGGTGCCTGGCCCTCTTACCTTGGTTCCTTTGGAGTTGGTAAGGTCAATGACAACGGACAGTGTCTATGAGAGTTTTGCTCTTACGACAGCTTGTGTGTGAGTAACACCTTCCAGACGAAGCTACAACACCAGGTGTCCTGGCATCATCTATGCTTCAGACTGTGAAACAGACCACTCTCTTGTATGTTGCAAGATCCACCTAACACCAAAGGCACTTCACCACACCAAGCCTCAAGGGAAGCCTCGCATCAACACCATCAAGATGCAGCAAGAAGCAAAGATCAAGGAATTTGCAAAGACCTTCGAAGAAGCCATCTCCACAAAAATCCTTAAAGTACAGCATCAGGCACCTGGATCCACCTACGAGAGTGCATTCATACATCAGCACTAGCCATCTTCGGAAAGAAGACTTCCCGGAGCTCTGACTGATTCAATGCAAAGTCTGCAGAGATGACCCCCGTGATAGAAGCAAAACGGACGACCCTTGCTGAATATAAGCATTCTCCAAGCGAAAAGACCCTTAAGACATTAAGAGCAGCTCAGAGCAAGGTCCAAAAGACAGCAAGAAAATGTGCCAATGAGTATTGGCAAAAGCTCAGTAGCGACATCCAGACCGCAGCGGACACAGGTAACATCAGAGTACGATGGCATCACGAAAGCTCTCAGACCAACAAAACAGCACCCCTTAAATCCATCAGTGGGGAAGTGATCACCGACAAGGGGAACCAAATGGAGTGATGGGTAGAGCACTACTCAGAGCTCTACTCCAGAGAGAACAGTGTTGTTGACTCGGCATTGGATGCCATCGAACCTCTACCTATCATGGATGACTGAGATGCCGAACCAACACTCGAAGAACTCAACGAGGTTATTGACAGCTTGGCCTGCGGTAAAGCACCTGGAACATGGCATCCCTCCTGATCTCATCAAGCGCTGCAAGTCTGCCCTCTTGCAGCCACTACAAGACACCCTTTGCCAGTGCTGGCGTGAAGGTGGCATTCCTCAAAAGATGAAAGATGCCAAAATCGTCACCCTGTATAAGAACAAAGGGGAAAGGAGTGACTGAAATAACTATAGAGGCATCGCTCTCTTGAGCATTGTGGACAAAGTGTACGCTCGTGTCTTGCTCGCGCAACTCCATCAACTAGCTGAACGTATCTATCCTGAATCCCAATCCGCACAGAACGCTCAACAGTGGACATGATTTTCTCCATTTGCCAACTCCAGGAGAAATGCAGGGAACAAGAGAAACCCCTCTACATTGCCTTCATTGATCTAACCAAGGCATTTGACCTGGTTAGTCGGGATGGGCTTTTCAACATCCTCCTGAAGATCGGATACCCCCCGAATCTGCACAGTATGATAAGATCTTTTCATGATGACATGAAGGCAACCATTCAGTATGAGGGCAGCATGTCAGAACTTTTCAAAATCAAGAGTGGTGTGAAGCAAGGCTGCATCCTTGCCACGACACTCTTTGGCATCTTCTTCTCCCTCCTTCTTAAACATGCCTTTGGGACCTCGACCGAAGGAGTGTGCATGCACACAAGATCAGATGGCAAGCTGTACAACATCGCAAGACTCAGAGCAAAGACCAAGGTCCACGAAACACCATAAGAGACATGCTCTTTGCAAACGATGCAGCCATCACTGCACACACAGAATATGACCTCCAGCAATTTCTAAACCAATTCTCTCATGCTTGCTGTGACTTCGGGCTGACCATCAGTTTAAAAAAGACCAACGTGCTGGGTGAGGGCGTGGATACACCACCTGTCATCACCATTAAGAACTATCAACTGGAAGTGGTCCATGAGTTCACCTACCTGGGATCCACCATCACAGACAACCTGTCCCTTGACGCCGAGTTAAACAAACGTACCATGTACACACTACTCAGACAGCGCAGAATGTGCTGGATTGGCCAAGTGCACTGCATGGAGGAAGGCAGAATACATAAGGACATCTTCTATGGAGAATTTGCTGTTGGCAAACAACCCCGTGGCCGCCCAGAGCTGAGGTACAAAGACGAGTGTAAACGAGACACGAAAGCCTTGGAAATCAACCCCGAGAGCTGGGAGGACACTGCTGCAGACCGCAGCACCTGGCGCTGCCTTCTCCAAAAGCAACTAAAGGAAGGTGAAGAGAAAATCACCAATGAAGCCATCGGAAAAAGGGCCAGGCGAAAAGAGAAAACAACAGACTCCGATGCATCTATTCACATCTGCTTCTCATGTGGCAAGGATTGCCATTCCCGCATCGGCCTCATAAGCCACAGGCAGCATTCTTAAGAGTGAAGTATTACGAACTGACAGTGAAAGGGCACAGTTTCCATGGTCGATTCCGACCGAAGGAAGCCTACTACTCCATATATACTGGTCGTTCTCAAAAAATTAGCCTTTGACTATTTGCGGTTTTGCACCCACGGTTTGAGTATTCGCTGACTGCCGAGCAACCGACACGTGATTCAAATTCAGCCAATGGCTGCCCTCCTTTCTCTTGATTAGTTGAGCTGATGTCCTGCCCCTTTTTCCTCATTCACGCGCAAGTTGTCAATGAGCCTCTTTATGTGTGTTTTGATTACCAGTTAAGCTCGATAATACTACTCTCTGGCTGAACGACAGAAAATGCTGGATGTTGCTTCTGAAGAAATAAGACTTTCTCCTTTCTCTGAACTGTTGTATTAAAATCTTTTTCAATTATTATTCCAATACAGTACCTAAGTTCATGTTTATGCGTGAGATTTAATGTTCTGTAGCATGTTTAACAAACGATACCAAAAGGATAAATTTATTACATTACTCTTCATGTCCTTTTACATTGAAGTTCGAATGACGTCTCCAAGATGGTCCTGCCCAGAGGGCGATGTCACGGAGTTCTCGGAGTCAAATTGTTTCTTTGTTCATTTTAATTTGTTTTATTTGTTGTTGTTTTTTAATTCATTTTAATTTGTTTTTATTTGTTTCGCAGGGACTGAACATTTTCAAGCAGTATGGCCGGAAGTGCTAACCAACCCTCTGAAAACTCCGCCTGGGCTTAGCCGTTAACCGCTAGCATGGAGCTCCCATAGCATAGAATAGATAGAACTTGTTGCGTGCTCAGTTGCCCGAAGCTGAAGCTGCTCATAGCTGTAGTAGGGTCGACCGATCAAAGACGAGCATAGTGCAAAACATGAACAAACAAATAAAACAAATTAAAACCAATGAAGAAACAATTTGACTCTGAGAACTCCGCGAAGTTGCCCTCTAGGCAGCGCTATCTTGGAGACGTCACTCCAAGATGTCACGCCAAGTTCAATGTAAAAGGACATGAAGAGTAATAAAGTTGATCCTTTTGGTATTGTTTTTTAAACATGCTACAGAACATAAAATCTCATGCACAAACATTCTCAGAATTAACTTGGGTACTGTACTGGAATAATAATTGAAAAAGACTTTAAAACGAGTGCTTTACAACAGTATATGCTGTATAATGTTGATATTTTATGATCAATAAAAAAAAGAGTAAAAATAAAGTTTTTCTGAGCCATTAATATATTTTTACTACATTAATACTGTATTAATGAGTAAGACTGTCTATAGAATGTGTTTAAGAAGCATATTTTAGCGCATGTAATAGATACATAGTATTTTATTTACAGCTGATCATTCGCGAATGTGACGTCATACATGGGGCTTTACTTCCGGGTACAGAACTCGCAGATTATCTCGATTCGCGGGAGGGCTCTGAATCAAACCCCGGCGAACGTCGAGGGCCTACTGTATTGTGATAAAGTTAACTATTTTCGGTAAGGTACTAATAAACATTAGACTTTCATATATTTTAGATTCATTACACACAACTGAAGTAGTTCAAGCCTTTTATTGTTTTAATATTGATAATTTTGGCAAAAAAGTAAAGAAAAACCAAAAATCCCGATCTCAAAAAATTAGCATATTTCATCTGACCAATAAAAAAGTGTTTTTAATACAAAAAAAGTCAACCTTCAAATATTTATGTTCAGTTATGCACTCAATAGTTGGTCGGGAATCCTTTTGCAGAAATGACTCCTTCAATGCGGCGTGGCATGGAGGCAATCAGCCTGTGGCACTGCTGAGGTGTTACGGAGGCCCAGGATGCTTCGATAGCGGCCTTAAGCTCATCCACAGTGTTGGGTCTGATGTCTCTGAACTTTCTCTTCACAATATCCCACAGACTCTCGATGGGGTTCAGGTCAGGAGAGTTGGCAGGCCAATTGAGCACAGTAATACCATGGTCAGTAAACCATTTACTAGTGGTTTTGGCACTGTGAGCAGGTGCCAGGTCGTGCTGACAAATGAAATCTTCATCTCCATAAAGCTTTTCAGCAGATGGAAGCATGAAGTGTTCCAAAATCTCCTGATAGCTATCTGCATTGACCCTGCCCTTGATAAAACACAGTGGGCCAACACCAGCAGCTGACATGGCACCCCAGACCATCACTGACTGTGGGTACTTGACACTGGACTTCAGGCATTTTGGCATTTCCTTCTCTCCAGTCTTCCTCCAGACTCTGGCACCTTGATTTCCGAATGATGTGCAAAATTTGCTTTCATACGAAAAAAGTACTTTGGACCACTGAGCAACAGTCCAGTGCTGCTTCTCTGTAGCCCAGGTCAGGCGCTTCTGCCGCTGTTTCTGGTTCCTGGCTTGACCTGGGGAATGCGGCACCTGTAGCTCAGTCCACTGCTTCCACAGGTCCCCCAAGGTCTGGAATCGGCCCTTCTCCACAATCTTGCTCAGGGTCCAGTCACCGCTTCTGGTTGTGCAGCGTTTTCTGCCACACTTTTTCCTTCCCACAGACATCCCACTGAGGTGCCTTGATACAGCACTCTAGGAACAGCCTATTCACTCAGAGATTTCTTTCTGTCTTACCCTCTTGCTTGAGGGTGGCAATGATGGCCTTCTGGACAGCAGTCAGATCGGCAGGCTTACCCATGATTGCGGATGAACCAGGCTGGGAGTTTTTAAAAGCCTCAGGAATCTTTTAATTTTTATCAGCACATTACAGAAAATAATGAACTCCATCACAATATGCTAATTTTTTGAGAAGGACCAGTATATATATATATATATATATATATATATATATATATATATATATATATATATATATATATATATATATATATACGCAGTCAATGCAGCCATGAGGCGGGGGGGGGGGGCACTAACCAGTGTCTCTCCCCCTTATGCCGGTCCCAAGCCCGGAAAAATGCAGAGGGTTGCGACAGGAAGGGCATCCGGCGTAAAACTTCTTCCACATTAAAAATGCAAATGGTCAAAACAAAATTCATACCAGATCGGTCGAGGCCCGGGTTAAGAATGACTGCCATCAGTGCTGTCAACCAACAGGGTGCTGATGAACATTGGACTACTGTTGGTCGAAGACGTCGAAGAAGGAGAAGCGGGAGGTGTGTCCGTAGGCAGTAGGCAGAGAGAGAAGAGGAAAGGCGTGAGCCTAGGACTGAGAGTAGGGACTTTGACTGTTGGAACTATGCAAGGAAAAGGCAGAGAGCCGGGATTGTCAGGAATGTTCTAGAAGTGAAAAGAGTGTCACACAGAGTGATGAGTCTCAAGTTAGAAATTGAAGGCGTGATGGTCAATGTTGTTAGTGCTTATGCCCCACAGGCAGGATGTGAGCGAGAAGAGGAGAGATTCTGGAGTGAGTTAGATGAAGTGATGCAGAGTACCCCCAGAGGTGAAGGAGTGGTCATTGGGGCAGACTTCAATGGGCATGTTGGTGCAGGAAACAGAGGGGACGAGGAAGTGATGGGCAGGTTTGGTACACTAACTCTTTAAAAATGAAAAAAGTACACCAATTTTGTATGAAATATGTGTTAAAACTAAAAGAAAAATATTTATTAAACCATTGAAACATTTTATTAACATATTAAACCATTTTATTAACATATTTATTAATTAAACCATTATTAAACTTTTTTATTAACACACACACACACACACACACACACACACACACAGACACACATACGCATTAAATGTGTATTGTATACACATTAAATGTTTATTATAGCGCTGCGGGCCACGCCCACAACACGTGGAATTCAAAGCGCATTCCCTGCTTGACAGATCGGAGGTCCAAACTCAACTTTAACTTGATTCCTTGAGGGATCAGAATTCCAGATGAGCTCACATGCGCCACATTTATTAAACATTTACTGAATTAAACAACTTAAAAACTAAACTACAAGCTTCCATCTCTCTCTCTCTCTCTCTATCTATCACACACACACACACACACACACACACACACACACACACACACACACACACACACACACACACGCGCGCGGGACGTTTTATTTAAAGCGGAATCACAGTACATGTTTGAAAGATCAGGGGTTCTCACTGTATTTCCGCTTTAAGGTCTCCTTCTGGTTCTGCGTCATCCCTCCTAGCCAATTGGAGGCCAGCGGGGCGGGATGTTGAGAGACAGCCAATGAGAGAGCAACTCGCACATCGTATGAAATTTTGATTGGCGCGTTTGAATTTTGAATGGCGCTTTTTGTAAGAGGAGATTGTTTTCGTATCCCGGGGACGAAAACTTAGGAAAATGTTTTTCATAACCCGGGATTTTTGTGCTCAGGGGGTTTCGTAAGTCGGGGGGCTGACTATAAACCTTAACCTGGGTTCAATCGAACCACAGGGGTTCAGCAGAGGTCAAGACACACACCTGACTTATATTAATGACAACACACCCCGCTTGGCCATCATTGGCTGCAGGTGATCACACTACATTGCTTGGTGAATCTGTGCTGCAGGAAATTTGGTGCGCTCAGTTGTCGACTTGTGACTGTTGTGATGGTACGTCGTGTGATTTCTTTCTCAATGTTTTAATACATACTATGTTGAGCAAAAAAAGAAAGTTGTCGGACGAATATGTAGAACATGAATTCACATATATAACGGAAAGTGATGCTCGTCAGCATCCTATCTGCATGATTTGCGAAGTAGGATCAACCCCTTGCTGACTGATGTATACGTACATGTATATGTGTATATAATAACAATAAATACATATTCAATACTATAAATGCTTATAATAGCAATTAAACATTCAAAAATAATTCATAAGATGTAAATAAAACAAATACACATACATACAGATGTGCGTGCACACACTCAAATAAAAATGTAAGTAGCTGTGATAGAGGGGTTCATGCATTGTATTGGTTTTGTTCTTTGAACACCGTGATGTTAATGCATGGATCATTTTGATGACCCAGTAATAACATATACCTATGTCTTGAATTTGAAAAAATCATATTTTATTTTTTCAATAACGGAGGGTTTGGTGAATAAGCATATGAAACTGGTGGGCTTCAGTACCGCCAACAAGGTTTAGAACCACTGATATATATATATATATATATATATATATGTAAATACACACACATACATAGACAGGGATTCCTCACTTTCCGCGGTTAATTTGGACCGAGATGCCTACGTCACCACCGAATTCCGAAAAATAGGGTCAACCCCTCAACCACCACATGTATATGTGTATATAATATTAATAAATGCATATTGAATGCTATAAATGCTAATAATAGCAATTAAACATTAAAAGATAGTGCATAAGTTAAAATATAAATCATACAAATGCAGCCATGAGGCGGGGGGGGGGGTTTACGAACCGGTGTCTCTCCCCCTCATGCCGGTCCCAAGCCCGGATAAATGCAGAGGGTTGCGACAGGAAGGGCATCCAGCGTAAAACTTCTGCCACATTTCTCATGCAAATGATCAAAACAAAATTCATACCGGATCGGTCGAGGCCCGGGTTAACAACGACTGCCATCAGTGCAGGTCAACCAACAGGGTGCTGATGGAAATTGGACTACTGTTGGTCGAAGACGTCGAAGAAGGAGAGGCGGGAGGCGTGTCCGTAGGCAGAGAGAGAAGAGGAAAGGCGTGAGCCTAGGACTGAGAGTAGGGACTTTGAATGTTGGAACTATGACAGGAAAAGATAGAGAGCTGGCTGACATGATGCAGAGGAAGAAGGTGGACATACTGTGTGTTCAGGAGACCAGGTGGAAAGGCAGCAAGGCTAGAAGCTTAGGAGCAAGGTTTAAGCTGTTTTATCACGGTGTGGATGGGAAGAGAAATGGAGTAGGAGTCATCTTGAAGGAGGGGTTTGTCAGGAATGTTCGAGAAGTGAAAAGAGTGTCACACAGAGTGATGAGTCTCAAGTTAGAAATTGAAGGCGTGATGGTCAATGTTGTTAGTGCTTATGCCCCACAGAAGAGAAGGAGAGAGATTCTGGAGTGAGTTAGATGAAGTGATGCAGAGTACCCCCAGAGGTGAAGGAGTGGTCATTGGGGCAGACTTCAATGGGCATGTTGGTGCAGGAAACAGAGGGGACGAGGAAGTGATTGGCAGGTTTGGTATCCAGGACAGGAACACAGAAGGACAGATGTTGATCGATTTTGCAAAAAGGATGGAAATGGCTGTGAAGGTAGTAGCACACAGGTAGACTACATCTTGTGTAGGCGATGTAATTTGAAGGAAGTCAGTGACTGCAAAGTAGTAGTGGGTGAGAGTGTTGCCAAACAGCATAGGATGGTGGTGTGCAGGATGATGCTGATGGTGAGGAAGGTGAAAAAGGCAAAGGCAGAGCAGAAAACAAAGTGGTGGAAGCTGAAAACGGAAGAGTGTCATGTTGTCTTCAAGGAGGAGTTTAAACAGGCTTTGGGTCGTCAGAAAATGCTTCCAGATGACTGGACAACCACAACCAATGTGATCAGGGAGACCGGTAGGAGAGTACTTGGTGTGTCCTCTGGAAGGAAAGTAGATAAGGAAACTTGGTGGTGGAATGAGGAAGTGCAGGAGTGTGTACAAAGGAAGAGGTTAGCTAAAAAGAAGTGGGACATAGAGAGGACTGAAGAGAGTAAACAGGAGTACAGGGAGACACAGCGAAAGGCGTAGGTAGCGGTGTCAAAGGCCAAACAGAGGGCGTATGATGACTTGTATGATAGGTTGGACAGTAAGGAGGGAGAAAATGATTTATACAGGTTGGCACAGCAGAGAAATAGAGATGGGAAAGATGTGCAGCAAGTTAGAGTGATAAAGGACAGAGAGGGAAATGTATTGACTGATGACAGAAGTGTGCTGGGAAGATGGAAAGAGTACTTTGAAAGGCTGATGAATGAGGAAAATGAGAGAGAAAAAAGAATAGAAGGGGTGACCGTTGAGGACCGGGAAGTAGCAAAGATTAGTAAGGGTGAAGTGAGGAGGGCATTGAAGAGGATGAAGAGTGGAAAGGCAGTTGGTCCTGATGACATACCAGTTGAGGTATGGAAGTGTCTAGGGGAGGTAGCAGTAGATTTTCTGACAAGAATATTCAACAAGGTCTTAGAAAGTGAGCAGATGCCGGAGGAATGGAGGAGAAGTGTGCTTGTGCCCATTTTTAAGAACGAGGGAGATGTACAGAGTTGTGGCAACTACAGAGGGAGAAAGTTGATGAGCCATACAATGAAGTTATGGGAAAGAATAGTAGAAGCTAGACTAAGGGCAGAGGTCAGCATTTGTGAACAACAGTTTGGTTTCATGCCAAGAAAGAGCACCACAGATGCAGTGTTTGCTTTGAGGATGTTAATAGAGAAGTACAGAGAAGGTCACAAGGAGCTGCATTGTGCCTTTGTGGATCTGGAGAAAGCATATGACAGGGTGCCGACAGAAGAACTCTGGTATTGTATGAGGAAGTCTGGAGTGGCAGAGAAGTATGTTAGAGTGATGCAGGACATGTATGAGAGATGTAAGACAGTGGTGAGGTGTGCTGTCGGTGTGACAGAAGAGTTCAAGGTGGAGGTGGGACTGCATTAAGGGTCAGCTCTCAGCCCCTTCTTGTTTGCTATGGTGATGGATAGGCTGACAGACGAGGTTAGACAAGAATTTCCATGGACTATGATGTTTGCAGATGACATTGCGATCTGTAGTGAGAGCAGAGAACAAGTGGAGGAAAATCTAGAGAGGTGGAGGTATGCCCTGGAAAGGAGGTGAATGAAGGTTAGTTTCAGTAAGACAGAATACATGTGTGTGAACGACAAGGACACAAGAGGAACAGTGAGGTTACAGGGGGCAGAGATAAGGAAGGTGGAGGATTTTAAGTACTTAGGCTCAACAATCCAGAGCAATGGAGAGAGTGGAAAAGAGGTGAAGAAGCGCGTGCAGGCAGGTTGGAATGGATGGAGAAAAGTGTCCGGTGTGATAGGAGAGTATCGGCAAGAATGAAAGGAAAAGTGTACAAGACGGTGATGAGGCCAGTGATGTTGTATGGTTTAGAGACAGTGGCCCTGGGGAAAAGACAGGAGTCAGAGTTGGAGGTAGCAGAGATGAAAATGTTGAGGTTCTCTTTGGGAGTAATGAGGATGGATAGAATCAGGAATGAGTACATCAGAGGGACAGCGAGTCAGAGTTGGAGTCAGAGAGCATGTACAGAGGAGGGATAGTGAGTATATTGGTAGTAGGATGCTGACGTTGGAACTACCAGGCAGAAGGCCGAGAGGAAGACCAAAGAGAAGATTTATGGATGTGGTGAAGGTGGACATGAAGGTCGTTGGAGTAAGAGTAGAAGATGCAGAGGATAGGGTGGGATGGAGGCGGATCATTTGCTGTGGCTACCCCTGAAGGGAACAGCTGAAAGGAAAAGAAGAAGACACATACACACACACACACACACACACACACACACACACACACACGCAGATCCGCATGCATGCAGATGTGCACCTCACATGATGTCAGTAGTTTTGATGCGAAGTTTTGGGTTGTTTTTTGTTTAGGCTTTTTTTTTTTTTTTTACATAATTGGCCTTCTTTTGTGGCATTTTCCTTAACTCTTTCCCCTATTCTTCCTTAATTTCCTTATTTTTTAATTTGATGAAAATTAAAAAAAAAAAAAAACCGCGATGCACTGAAGCCGCATGAATTGAAGAGCGACGTAGCGAGGGATCTGTATACACAAACACACAGTACCGTATGCTTTAAGCAGGTATGAAAGTAAGAATTCTTTCAAAAATGGAAGTGTTAATAGTTTATTTTCATCAAATATCAAAATGCAGTGAAGGAACAGAGGAGAAATTTAAAATGAAATGAATATGTAGTGTGTCCACTTCAAAACAACATCGATTATTCCAGGTACACTTGCACACAATTTTTTTTTAAAAATGCGACTGGTAAGTTTTTCCAAACATCTTGTCAAACTAACCACAGATCTTTTGTGGTTGGAGGCTTCATGAAATCCTTCTACATCTTCACATAATCTGAGACATACTCGATGATGTTGAGATCAGGGCTCTGTGGAGTCCATGCGATCACTTACAGGACTTCTTCAGACTGAAGATTGTTCTAAATGACCTTGCTGGCATGTTTGGGTGATTGTCCTGCTGCGAAATAAATCTGGAACCAATCATAAGCTTCCCTGATGGTACAGCATAATTATGAGTATCTGCCTGTGGCTCTAAACACTGAGGACACCATTAATCCTGAGCAAACCTCCACCATGCTTCACAGTTGGCTGCAGACAATTATTACATGTCCCACTCTCCAGCCCTTCGGCGAACAAACGACCTTCTGCTCCAGACAAATACATTATTTAAAATATGACTCATCAGTCCAGAGCAAGCAGCTTCCATTTTTTGCACTCCATTTCGTATGTTTTTGTGCATAGGTGAGTGACCTGGCCTTATTTCTGTGTCAGATGTATAGCTTTTAGGCCACTTCAGGCCAGACTTCTCCAGACAAATAGATAGATGTACTAGGGTCACACTGGTTTCTGCCAGTTCTGAGCTTATGGCACAGCTGGACAAGCTTGTTTTTCATCTGCTGCACTCTTTCCTTGGTTGACCACTGGTTCTATGATCTTGTCTCTTTGTACTTTTTTTTCGAAAGTGCTTGAACAGATTGAATTGTCTTCTGTTTAGAGTCTTAAAACAGCAGTCTGCTTTGAAATATTTCCCTGGGAGAGAACTTGCTGACACAATATTAAATTATAAACCTTGTGTCTTGTTGCTGTGCTCAGTTTTATCATAGTGTATCACCTGTGACATCACTCTGTCTTTCACAACCTCACATTTACACAGTAGCAGAGTTCGGCTGTTCGTCTAGGTTTAAGCCTCCTACACAGCTGTTTCTGTTTAAGTTAATGACCGTTTCAGCCTATGTGTGGAATTGATGACCATTAGCTTCATTAGTTTCATACAACTGGTTGATGACCTGACGAAAATCCTACAAAATCGCTGACTTTTTGCAAGTGTACATGTACGAATTGACACTGGCTGAAAGGCAAAGGTTAGTAATACCAAATATTGATGTAACTTGGGTTTTTTTTTTCTTTTTTTTTTTTTTTTGCTCCCGAACTTTGCATTTTGACCCCCAGTGCAGCCAACAGGATTATCAAAGGCGGGCCACGTCTCTCAAGGTCTATGGTGTGAGGCATGTAAAAGAACCATTGCTGACTTTCAAGAGCAGGCTGCAAAGCCATCAGCGTGTTTCCACCCTGCGATGCCCTGGCGAGCTGTCCAGGGTGTAGTCTGAGCTTGCCCAAAGTAAGCCGAGATCGCCAGCCTCCCCGGGACCCTAATTATGATTAAGCAGTTACCGAAAATGAACAGAACTTTGCATTTTGAAAATTCCTGAAAATAAATAATCATTATTTATATTTTTGAAAGCATTTTTATATTATACTACTTACGAAAATCTCTGAGTTCCGAAAAATCCAGATCACGAAAAACATTTTCCTAAATTTTCATCCTCTTTTTACGAAAACAACCTCTTTTTACGAAAAGCGCCAAACGCGCCATTCAAAAATTCAAACGCGTCATTCAAACTTCAAATAATGTGCGAATTGCTCTCATTGGCTGTCTCCCAACATCCCACCCCGCTGGCCTCCCATTGGCCAGGAGAGAGCTGACCTGTACCCATACTTCCTGTTTGTCTCCCGCGTGGAGTGTTGAACAGGACTGTTGGTTTGCTTAGAGATTAATCATTGCAGCGTTATATTTCATTATCGCTGAAACCCCTCCACAAGCGGGACGATATTGAAGCAGAAGGAGACCTTAAAGCAGAAATACAGTGACGGAGGCGATTATTTCGGCACGATATTGAAGCAGAAGGAGCATGAAAACAGAGTGCTCTGTGGGACAAGACCTCCGATCTCGCAAAGAAGCAAGTTAATATTGAATCAGGACCTCTGATCTTTCAAACAGGTACTGTAATTCCGCTTTAAATACAACATCCCGTCCATTTAAACATTTAAATACAATTGCTCCGTCGGTTTGCGTGGATTACGCCACAAATGTGTGTTGTTTGTGTGTGAGAGAGAGAGAGACAGAGACAGACAGTGTTTTGTGTGTGTGTGTGTGTCTCTATGTGCGTTAATAAAAAATGTTTAATAATGGTTTAATTAATAAATATGTTAATAAAATGGTTTACTATGTTAATAAAATGTTTAAATGGTTTAATAAATAATTTTCTTTTACTTTTAACACATATTTTTAAAAGTGGCCAGTGGTGGTCTAGTGGTATAGGGTGCTGGATCGCTGATCCAAAGGTTGGGGGTTCGAGTCCCACTCTCCACAAGGTTGTCACTGCCCCCCCCCCAGTGCAGCTAACTGGGTTATCAAAGGCGGGCCATGTCTCTCTCACTGTCTATGGTGTGAGGCATGTAAAAGAACCATTGCTGACTTTCGTAAAGAGTAGGCTGCAAAGCCGTCGGCGTGTTTGCGCCCTGCAATGGCCTGGCGAGCTGTCCAGGGTGTACTCTGCCCTCGCCCAAAGTTGGCTGGGATGGGCGCCAGCCTCCCCGCGACCCAAATTAGGATTAAGCGGTTACAGAAAATGAACTGAACTGAACATATTTTTAAAGGGTTTATGGGGCAGTCTTGGGAGCCTTGGAACAAACCAGGGGTTTAACATGTAAAATGTGCCCCCTACTTACGAAACTTCCGCGTTATGAGAAGGGCTCTGGAACGGATTCATTTCGTAAGTCGGGGGCAGACTGTATTGTAATTCTGCTTTAAATTAAACATCCCGTCAATTTAAACATTTTAATGGAATTGTTCCGTCAGCTGCGTGTTGCGTGTAGGCGTGGCCAAAGTTTTGTTGTGTGTGTGTGTGTGTGTGTGTGTGTGTGTGTGTGTGTGTGTGTGTGTGTGTGTGTGTGTGTCAAACTTGGGCAAAACTCAGAATCTCAGGAAGTGAATTTGAATTGAATTTGAGTTGGCTCCACCCCCAGAGAATATGGAATTGAATGTGAAATAGGATGTGGAATTTCAAACTCATTGCAATTCAGAGAAATTCATTCTAACCACATATCAGTGAGAATGTGATACTTAGCATGTATTTTTCTCACAGATTGTAATAATTGTATCTGAAACACAATAAATGCAATACAGAGACTATTATTAAGCATGCATTCTTATATTCAAAAGCAATGTTTCCATTTTAAAGTAATCAAATAACACAAAGATGTGATGAATGCAATTATTATTTTATTTACTTTACAGGGTAACACTTTTGCATTTAATGATCATCAGTTCTTCAAACGTTTTATCATTGAGGCGGCATTGCTCTGGTTGGAATATCCTTCCACCAACACTAAATATCCTCTCAACAGGTGCAGAGGAAGCAGGTATGGCCAGATATTTGCATGCAAGTACAACAAGGTTTGGGAAGCGATTTTGGTTTTCTTTCCAGAACAACAAAGGGTTGGTGCCCTCTGCCAAACATGGGGCACTAAAGTAAACTGGGAGCTCATGTGAGGATGCATCAATTGGCACAGAAGTTGTTTCGGTATCCATGTAGGAAGAGTCTGGGGCGTTTGTGTCGTTGGATATTAATGGCAGAAGTGGCTTCTGGACGTATAGAATCAACTTTTGCAGCGAGGAGGTTTTTGATTGTGTTCTGTTCTTCACCATTACACCAGTCTAGCTTAAATATTGGATCAAGAGTTGCAGCCATCTGGAAGCACTCCATATCTTCAAATTTTAGAAGTCGCCTCTCGAGTGCAGTTCGTAAGGTGGACAGAAACTTCTTGTTCCCAGTCATTTTGGCATCTTTAATCTTTAATTTTGGCATCCTCTCACACAAGGAATGGCATAGCTTGATGTTACAGCTTTCTCTGCCTGACAGCGGTCTGTGACCTTCTCAAAGGGTTCTAAAACCTCACAGAGTTCCTGAATGATTTTGAGTTCGTATGGTGATAGCTGAATTGGGCAGTGGAGCTCAGCAAGGACATCATTTGGAACTTTAAGAACTGACCTAAGCATCTTCAATTGGCTATTCCAGCGTGTGACATTGGCAGGTTGAAGTTTGTGCATTCCCTCCAGGGCCTCTGCAGCATGAGTGGATTTGTGACAAAATACAACTAGCTTCTGAACCTTGCCTAGGAGGCTTTTTATGGAGGCAGCATCATCCAAAGCGTCACGCATTACCAGTTGGAGAGTATGGGTAAAACATGGTAGTCTCTCAGGTGGAAAGTACATAATTTCCTCATCTACATTGACCACCTCTACACTGGTATCATCAGCCTCCTCACCTTCTCCATCTCTCACTGTCACTCACATGCACTGGTGGAAAAAGTGTGAAGGCCTTTATCATATTGGAGGCATTGTCCTTTATGATGATTGATGATTATGTTGGTGGCATTGTCTGTAATCATGCATGAAATGGCCAGTCATTCCTAAAAATGACCTCATTGATCTGTTAGGCCATTAGTCAACTGTTAGGCAAATATGGCCAGGATTTGTCATGGAATTTCTCAGATGGTCTTTCACAGCTTTTGCACGCTGTGGTATGAGGCTATCTCTGAGAGATTTTCGATTAGTAACTATAAATGCTGGTTGTGCAAGCTGGAATATGCCAATGAAGTCCTTATGTTCAACTATAGAGAGGGGAAGGAAGCCATTGGAAATCAGACTAACAATGATATCTGTCAGAGCCATTTGATTTGTATTGGTTGAGGACCACTTAGATGTTGATGGTTGGTCTTGGTGTGTTTGACTGCCACTGCTGGATGCAGACCCCATCTCCAAGACTGCAGGGTGTTTCTTCTGTAAGCAGAAAAACCAATCAATGTTTAAGACTTTTTATTCTTTGGATGTGTATATTATGTACAATTCTGTGTAATCTGCACAATTGTATATATAGACTGTCTATTGTAATCTGTACACAGATATGATTGAACTCAAAATTGTTAGCCCCCCCCTGTGAAATTGAACATAATTCTTGATTTCTCGAATGAAAATGACCATTGACAACAAATGTTTGTTATTCTAGAAATAGATGCACTCCAAAGACATTGTCCAAAAAGTTTCATTTGGATATTTTATTGTCACACTGAGTTTTAACAAAAAATAGCAAAAATGAGATGTTCAAAATTATTAGCCCCCTGCACAGGTCTCCTGAGGAATTTTGGCCCGTTCCTCCTTTGCAAACTGTTCCAACTGGCCCAAATTGCATGTCTTTTGTGCATGGACGTTCTTTTTCAGCACTTGCCACAGGTTTTCTATGGGATTGAGCTCTGGGGTCTGTGTAGGCCACTCTATAACATTTGTCTTGGTATTCTTGAGGTATTACTTTACTACTTTAGATGTATGCTTCGGGTCATAATCTTGATGGAATACCCAACGACGACCTCAGTATAAAGTACGAGCGGACTTCTGCATGTTTTCCTTCAGAATTCCAAGGTAGCCTTCTTTTTTCATGGTGCCATGCACCCAAACTCAGTGGGATAATAAACTAGCCTAATGAAACTTGTTGGACAATGTCTTTATAGTGCATTGGTTTCTAGAATAACAAACATTTGTTGTCAATGGTCATTTTCATGGAGAAATCAAGAATTATGTTCAATTTCACAAGGGGGGGGCTAACAATTTTGAGTCCTATATGTATAGTGCCATCTGTTGATCATACTAATTTAAACTTCTTTCCCCCATTCTCCTGAGTGGATTCTGCTCACATAACTTATTTGTATATAGGCTGCACACAATGGTTGCTATAATTATCCATGCACACATACATACATACATTAAAAATTACAAATCTGTTACTTTACCTGGAGGTGTCGTTTGAAATTTGAGGTTGCCTTTATGGAACCACAGACCGGAGTATTGCTCAGACTGTTGCTCGTCGCCGTGTCACTGTTCATTGTACTACCTTTGAGTCTGCAACGAAACATGATGGCGTCTCGCCAGTCGTTTTCAGCCATGGCGCTAATCTTCTACACGTTTTTCATGTTCACGTGAAACAAAACAGTGATTGCAGATTGCTTTGCGGTTTCCATTTGTTGTGGGAATTGGCTCACCAAAATGAATGAGCACAGATGTCCTTTCAGTTGTGTCATCATTTTGCATATTGCTGTAATAAGAAAACTCAAAAATACAAGCCAGCTACTGTAACAGTCTACCCTAAACAAAATGTCCGAAATGTTTGAACGACCACTTTGAAGACGAGGATAAAGTAAAGCATTCTGGGAAATGAAGTCTTGTTTTTTACTAATTTTACACCATTTGAATGTTTACCATTTTAAGGATCAGTTTTATGAATATGTATATATTTGTAGTGACAAATTGTGGTACAAATGGGCCTATTTTCTGTAAACAAATATAAAAAATTGTGCTATGGACATAAGGTAAGGCCCTATATTAATACACTGTATGAATTAAATACATTTTGCAATCATATAAGTCTGTACAGAATCATTGTTAACTGTACTTTCATTATCACAAATTTCTCTGAATTTCATGAAATTCCAATTCTACTTCCTGCAATTCAAATTTGAATTACAGTTCTATTTCCTGTTTTGAATTTCAATTCAAATTCATATTTGGGGGTCATTTGGGTGTGTGTGTGTGTGTGTGTGTGTGTGTGTGTGTGTGTGTGTGCGTGCGTGAGAGAGAGACATAGAGACAGACTGCCTACAGCGTCAGAGATGAAGGGAGGCTTAACTCTTTAGTTTTTCGTTTAGTTTTTTTTTAAGTTGTTTAATTCAGTAAATGTTTAATAAATGTGACGCATGTGAGCAAAACGCGGCTCATCTGGACCCCCGATCCCTCAAGGAATCAAGTTAAAGTTGAGTTTGGACCTCCAATCTGTCAAGCAGCGAATACGCTTTGAATTCCACGTCTTAAAATGCTCCAGCGTCCTGCTTGTGGGCATGGCCAGCAGCATGACAATAAACATTTAATGTGTATAATTCACTTCACTTATCCCTTAACATCCGGGGATGTCGGTGGGGGTGCCTTCATGGCAAGACTTGGGCTGATTTGGCCTGGTGGCACCCATCCTTCTCCAGGTCGTTAATTTAAGTGTGTGTGTGTGTGTGTGTGTGTGTGTGCGTGTTAATAAAAAATGTTTAATAATGGTTTAATCAATAAATATGTTAATAAAATGGTTTAATATGTTAATAAAATGTTTGAATGGTTTAATAAATAATTTTCTTTTACTTTTAACACATATTTCATACAAAATTGGCATACTCTTATCATTTTTAAAGGGTTTATGGGGTAGTCTTGGGAGCCTTGGAATGAAGCAGGTGTTTTACATGTAAAATGCGCCCCTACTTACGAAACTCCCGCGTTATGAAGGCGCTGGAACGGATTAATTTCGTAGGTAGGGGGCCGACTGTGTGTGTCACACACACATACACATACATACATACATACATTTTATATATATATATATATATATATGTATATATATATATATATGTATATATATGTATATATATATATATATATATATATATGTATATATATATATATATATATATATATATATATATATATATGTATATATATGTATATATATATATATATATATATATATATATATAGAGAGAGAGAGAGAGAGAGAGAGTGTGTGTGAGAATAAGGAATAACTGTTTAAGCGAAAGGATACCCAATAGCAGCCAGGGAGAAGTTGGAAATGACGTATTGCTTTGCACATGTGCAAACATGCACACATAGGCACACACACACACACACACACACACACACACACACACACACACACACACACACACACACACACACAGGGTCAAGAGGGAGACATGCCATGACACAAAGTTGAAATTTGCACTGACACAGAAGGCAGTTGTGTGCAGGCACATTTACACTCACACTGAAACACACACACGCTGTAATCCGATCTCTGAGTGGCATTTGCATCTACTTGTCTATTAACATTATTAAATGATGCTAACCCTAACCCCTCACCTTAGTGATTATACACCTATGTCTAACCTCTAACTTCTAACCTCTAACCCATTGCTCAGGACATCAACTGCTGCAGCCACATATACGAGAGCTTTAAAAAAAACAAAAATAAAAAAAAAAGAAACAAAAACAAATGTGGTGAGGTATATATCAATAGCTTTAACCACACATGTCACTGCCTATAAAGCATCCCATGAGCAACACAAAGTTGTAAGTGACATTACTATTGTTTGGTACTGTTTAGGAAAAAAGCCTTTGAGAGATTGAAATTGTCTGGAATATCAACCGATAATAATTTTCTCTCTGTTTTTCAGAATGTTTGCAATAATATGAATGTGCTTGAAATAAAAATCACTATTTCACTTTCATTTCACTATGCCATGGACAATCTTGTGTTGCTCATGGGATGATAGGTAACTAGCAATGGGACACAGCAAGAGAGAGAGAGAGAGAGAGAGAGAGAGAGAGACAGCATGAGATGTGTTTCACGTACTACGAAAGCGTAATTGCCAAGGACGGTGACAACGTCTTTAAACAGAATCTTGGAGGTCAGAGTGTGTCCGTGATAAACAATGGGTTCCCCATTTTGACCATCCCAACAGTCCACTTCCACACAGCGACAGCCACGCTTTAGAGCCCTAAGACACAAAAACACACAGAATCAGAAAGAATAAAAATAATCTCTTGATAAAAAGTAAAAGCTAGTCATAAGCGGAATGCGCAGCGGCGTGTAACCTGATGTATCCCTCGACGCTGCTGTGTCCCCGTAGCTGGTCCTCCAGCAGGTATGTGTTGTGGGAAGAGGAGATGAAGTAGTGGTACAGCGGCTGGCTCATGTCCTGGTAGAGTCGCTGCATGGCTGGGTTAAAGATGGAGCCCTCAAATGAGCTGAGATACATCAGTAGGCCATCAATGGTCATCACTTGATGCTGCTTAGCTACAACGCAGAGGATTATTGTGTAGTTAGAAATTATTACAGCAATAGATAAGTGCTGCCCAATCCTTCCACTGGTAAAATGCAAGGTTAAATCCCAGTGGACATAGATACACACACACACACACACACACACACAGTCACGAACAAGTGGGGAATAAAACTGAGGAAAACTGTCCACACTCTCAGGTCAGGAGGGATGATGCTACTCTGTCCACCAATAGCCAATCAAGGATATTGAGGTTCACCAGTAGTAAAAAAAAAATCCAAAGGCTTCAAAAAGTGATGTCATCATTTATTTCAATGTGATTCATTCCTCCCACAGTTTGACCTCATACTGGCCTTAAAAAATGCTTCTGTTTATGCTTAACCAACGTAGTAAATCTTACGCGACCACAATAATATCAATAACTACAGAAAAACAAAATCTGATTCGAATGATCACATAAATAACAAGGATGTGTGGTAGACTCAGTGCACCTGCTTCAGATGGCTCGTAAAATTCAATGAGCTTGATGGCATGCAGTTGGGTGTCGCCCTGCTCCAGCTGTCCCTCCTGCAGGAACTCCTCCAACTCCTGCATCGAGAGTGTATGGCCGTCCGTGGAGAAATTACGAAAGATAGTGAGGATATCCTCCCGCTGCGTCAACATCTTATAGAACTGCACGAACTCGTCATCTTCTAGTGTGCCCGACTCCGACTTATCCGCCATCTACAGACACATAACGCTCGTATGATAGTTCATTCTTATTGACTTTGAGAGATAAAAATGCTAATGTCACTATAAGTTGCTGAATGACGAGGTTTATAATATTCTGCTACTTTTTTAACATTGATATTGAGTCAACTGCTAACTGCTTCTTCTTCTTCTTCTTCTTTTCCTTTTGACTGTTCCCTTCAAGGGTCGCCACAGCAAATCATCTGCCTCCATCTCACCCTATTCTCTGCATCTTCTACTCTTACTCTAACTACCTTCATGTCCTCCTTCACCCCATACATAAATCTTCTCTTTGTTCTTCCTCTCGGCCTTCTGCCTGGTAGTTCCAATCTCAGCATCCTACTACCAATGTACTCACTATTCAAGTTTCAAGTTTCAAGTTTATTTGCATTTGGGGCCTCGTGACCCATATTGCTAATACACAAAATACATACAGTGCACTTTTAATACAATTTTTCATATCATATTGCCAGATTTCTTTTCGAGTATAATGATACAGATCTGATAAGTTTTACATTTGTAGATGACAATAACTGATTCATTTTAGAAATGGAAGGTTCATTATAATAATATTCTGGTAAAAACTGCTGTCTGCTGGCCTTAAAATAAGGACAAGCATGTAAAAAAATGATACTCATCTTCCTTACAGTCTAAACTACACTTTGTGCACAGCACATTGGGATTTTCAGTTCAGTTCAGTTTATTTTCTGTAACTGCTTAATCCTAATTAGGGTCGCGGGGAGGCTGGCGCCCATCCCAGCCAACTTCGGGCGAGGGCAGAGTACACCCTGGACAGCTCGCCAGGCTATCGCAGGGCGGAAACACGCCAACGGCTTTGCAGCCAACTCTTGTCGAAAGTCAGCAATGGTTCCATAGACAGTATATACCATAGACAGTATATACCATAGACAGTGAGAGACATGGCCGGCCTTTGATAACAGTGGGATAACAAATGAGGACAGTGACAACCTTGTGGAGAGTGGGACTCAAACCCCCAACCTTTGGATCAGCGATCCAGTGCCCTATACCACTAGACCACCACTGCCCACATTGGGATTTTCATTACATTTAAATCGAGATAACTGAATTTTCAACTTGTGTGAAACACAACAGAATTTACAATATAATCTTAGTAAATCCTTTTCTGAAAACAATTCCACTACATACTTCTCTACACCTAAATTGGATTTGAAACCACTATAATATTTTAGAAAAGATGATTCGGAAATTTTAGAGTGCCAATTTTGAAATTGAATATCCTTACATCTTTGTGAAAATACTTTCATAAATAAGTTTGTCCTACCACAATCTTGATCAATCCACACATGTGCAAACCCAGTTTCAAACAATAATCCCCGAATACAAGAAACCCAACAAATTTTATTTTGCTCATCAAATCGCTTCAACATTTCGTAATAAGCCCTTGGGTAACGCAAACTATCCATATGAAGAAGTCTACACCAGTAACTAATACAACGACTGTAATATCTAACACACATATAACTCCTCCCTGTATCACCAAGGATAATGTTACTAGACATATGTTTAGAAACCCCAAGGCACCTTTTGAAGAAATCAGACTGGATTTTTTCAATTGTTTCCCTGAAACCACAACCCCAAATTTCTGCACCATACAATGATATTGGAGAAATCTTATAATCAAAAATTTTAGCAATAGTTTGAAATGGCATTGAATGAAAAGAATTGATTAATTTATATACTGGAAGAACTGCCTTTCTTGCCTGGATAGAAATAGTATCACACGCTCTCAACCAAATTAATCTTGAAGAGAATGTAAGTCCTAAATACTTATACAGACGCTCCCCGACTTATGTTTTTAATTGGTTCCGGATGGCTGAACGTAAGTTGAACGTGAACATAAGTTGTTACAGTGACGTATGACGCTCATACTGTACTATACAGCCATAAATACCATTACAGTAGCTCATAAAACACCCCTAAATCAATTATAATAAACATCTTCTTCTTTTCCTTTCGGCTGTTCCCTTCAGGGGTCGCCACAGCAAATGATCTGCCTCCATCTCACCCTATACTCTGCATCTTCTACTATTAAAAATATAACATTGTAAAATAATATCAAATATATCAAATATCAACATTAATTTCAAATAAGTAACTTATTTATACTGAGTCACTTCAAATGAAGCTTAAAACAGTCAATCAACGCTTACAATATGTGAAGCACTCAATACCGAAAGTAGTGTACTTGCGAAAGTAGTGTACTTGCTGTGGGTTATACAGACTTCCGGTCTTTCAAGTGCACAAGGGTGCCGTTGAACTCGTTTAGAACACAGCCTGCATTGTTGCAGTCTTCCAGCAAAGCGGAGAGTTCTTTCTTTTGTGTAAGTAAGTAAGTAAACTTTATTCAAGAGATGCATACAAAGAACAAGTACAAATCCTAATGAATATTAATATAAAAATAAGTATACACTCTTAGGATTCTGCTAAAAGATAATAAATATAAAGATTGTGCAGATCTGAGCAGATAGTTAATTCATCTCTGTGTATGAGACTTGCACCCATGCTAGTAGGCTTACACTTCTGACCAACCAGATTTGCTCAGGGTTACAAAAGTCCGCAAAACAGTGTAAACACAGAGATGACATCTTAACAGAAGGGTAACACTATATAACTGATATATATATATATATATATATATATATATATATATATATATATATATATATATATACACACACACACACACACACACACACACTCAGTCTGTATTTTGGAAACAATGAATGCAGCATCATGACGTCAGCGTACTACGTAGGTACGTCTCAACTCAAATTTGACTTAAAAAAATGTAAAACGGATGAACGTAAGTCGGGGAGTGTCTGTAATATGAAACGAACTTGAGTTCCCTACCAGCATAAGACCAACACTCCTTCCGTTTTAATGGACCCCATTTCTGAAAATGACAACATTAGACTTGGCAAGATTTACATCAAAACCCCATTTAATGCAGACCTTTTCAAGAAAGTCTAGTTATTTTGTAAGCCTATCACTGTCATCAACCAAAACAAGATCATCTGCAAATAAAAATAATAGTATTTCCTTAATATTCTCTTGAACAAATATGCCTCTAAGGTCACTTTGATTAAATTCATACACAATTTCATTCATAAAATGATGAAGGGAACTGGGCTTAACATACAGCCCTGACGAACACCGGCAGAAGTGGTGAAGTTGCTCGAGAACCCTTCTCTGACCTTAACACATGCCTTAACTTTTCCATACATATCACAAAGAACATTAACTAATTTACCATATATACCCTTTTGATGAAGAACATACAACAGTTTTTGGCGATTAACTAAATCGAAAGCCTTACGAAAGTCAATGAAAGCTACATAAAAACAATGCTTTGGTCTTCTTAAATATTTTAATGACTGGAGAGTAAATAAATTATAAATAGTCGAATAATTTCTCCGAAAGCCTGCTTGTGATTCAAAAATAATTTCATTTAATTCTATCCATTTCCTGATCCTATCCTTGATTATAGAAATAAAGACTTTACCTAAAACATTTAATAAAGATATGCCACGATAATTATTGGGATCCATATCATCACCCTTCTTAAATAAAGTAGCCACCATTCCAATATTCCAACTGTCAGGAAAAACACCACTGTCCAAAACCGAATTAAACAGAATCTCAAAAAAAGGAACTAAAACTGTAGCCTTCTTTATGAACTCTGGGGGAATACCATCCACACCACCTGATTTACCATTCTTAAGTGAATTCACTGCTTTCCTTATCTCCATTTAAGAAATAGGTTCAGACAATAAAAAATAATTATTACAAACATCACAACTTTCACTATCATGGTTTTTCATAAAATTTCCAACTACTTCATCTAAAGTAGAAAAATGTTCAGAATAAATGGGGTTCAACTTGCAACAAAGATTTCAACTTTTGCCAAAACTTTTTGCAATCTTTTTCAACAATAGCCAAATTTATATCATTTACTAAACTATCCTTATGCAAATGTTTCTTACTGCTACAGAGAACTCGAAATTCCTTTCTACAATTCAAAAAAATATTTAAATTCACATCACTTTTATATCTACGGAATAGATTAAAAATGGCATATTTTCTATGCTTTAAAGCTACACAATCTTTATCAAACCAAACAGGTTGTTTACAAAATCTGCTTCTCATAGGAGATGAAACAACTATAAACTGTTCACCAGCCAAATAAAAGATATTCGTTAACCTATCTACAGCTGAGTTTACATCAATATTAACAATATTTAAAAAATCATCCAACATTTCACGCACTGTAGGGGATTCCAAGTGTTGTAAATATGAATGCTCTCCACCTTCTCGCCATCTGTATCGAATCACAGGCTTTACATCTGTCTGTGAAAAGTTTACAGTATCATAATACACAAAAGATAAATCAAGTTGACATGTCAGTGGAAGGTGATCAGATTCTGTCCTTGATACTACAACAAGGTGACTAATTTTTTTCAAATAGCCTTGAAGAGGCTAACACATAATCGACTAGACTCGTTCCATTATGAGTTATACATGTGAAAGTGCCTTTAGGGGTCTCCTGACTTGCGCTTTACAATGTGAATACCCCAGACGCGACACAAATCTAATAGTTCCAATCCGAAATGATTCGTAACTGTATCTTGAGTTGCATGAGGGGCACAAAATGTGTCAATTTCATACAGGTCACCCAGGTGCAGAATATCAACATCCTCCTCATCATCAATGATAAAATCATCATTAGTTCCGGTACGAGCATTAAAATCGCCCAATAGCATGACTTCAGTATCATCACCATATTCATGTTTGAGAGATAAATATTGATCTAAACTGTCCAGTCCATTGTTTTCGGATACATACATTGGTGAATTCTCAGGTAGAATGTAAACGAATCCCATTATGGTCTAACAATAAAAAATACAGAATTTACCCAGTTTTCATAAATCCTTTTAAACATTTTAGACAGGGAATTACAAATATATACTGCAACACCTCCAGAAAAACGACCCGAGTGCTTTATATGTCTTGCTACAGATCCGAAACATACATAATCCTGAAAAAGATCCTGTAAAAACAAATCGTCACTATGCATAGTTTCGATTAACCCTACTATATCAAAAGAACGTAAATATTGAAGAAAATCAAAATTTCTGCGAAGTGAATGGATACCATGAATGTTCCAGCTGCACACATGTACATATCCTGATACAATGTTAAATCCGTTCATATCCTCTGTATGCTCAGTAGCTTGTGGGTCACTGCCACGTCCCTAATACTAACATTGTCACTCGTCTCCGGTCTGGGAGAAAACCGCAGATCACGACGGTTATATTTACGGTTTCTTCCAATCTCTGCAAGCTGGTCGTGCTTAAGAGTGAACACTTTATCCTCGATCACTAACTTGTCATAGGATAAGTATGCATCCTTTCCACTTTTCCTGGCCTCGATCAGATGCGGTATCGGTCCGCTTCTGACGTGCCGAACTCGTCGTGTAAAGTCATTGACCATGCGTTGTTCCGTATCCTTCAGTGTAGCTCTTGATGCCTCCATTACGCTTATCTTATCCCTATGAGAACTAAACTTCACCATAATTGGTTTCATTTGGTTCTTTGATTTAAGTCTCATGACCTGTTCAAACTTCACACTGCTTGAGTTGTCAAACTTCACACTCTCTTTCAGGAAATTTCGCACAGTCTGCTCTGTCTCCTCCCACTTTTCTCCAGCTGTTCCTTGAAAACCATGAATGATTATGTTATTTCGTCGTATTTGAGCATCTTAGTCATCCAGAATGAATTCAAATGTCTCCAAGCGTGTTTTCAACATTAAGTTTTCCTCTCTCAGAGCGTTGCAGTCCTCCCTGATTTCCTCAAACATTCGGTCAAACTTCTTGTTTAAAACGCTGAATTCAGATCTGATCAACTTCAACATTTCAGTCTGAGACACATTTTCTTCGCTCCCCTCCAGACCATAATCGTCTCTGTCCTCACCAAACTGCAATCTGGTTTGTCTTTTTGGCCGACCTTGCACTTTAGCCTGCTTCGGAGGTCCCGGGTTTGACTCAACGTCTCCACACAACTCTAACTGCCATGGAATAAACACCAACTTCAACACACCTTCATCATCGTCGTGAGCTCGGCAGACACGTAATACACCTTCTCAATGTCATACCAATTGAAGCCAAGGTGTAGTTAGGGACAACACCTACATCATTTTTAGGTATTTAAATCACATGGAGCCCAACAGGCGTATTGTCCTCAATTTACCCAAAATCCGTGGCTTTGTTGGTCCAAAACAGCCGATACGAGCCCTCCATGTCAGCGGTGGGTCTCCCATGGCTTCTCCTCCTGTGTTGAATTACCTGAGCTTTATACATAAATATATAACATATATATATATATATATATATATATATATATATATATATATATATATATATATATATACTCACTATCTCTCCTCCGTACGTGTCCAAACCATCTCAATCTAGCCTCTCTGACTTTGTCTCCAAAACCTCTTACATGTGCTGTCCCCTCTGATGTACTCATTCCTGATCTTATGCATCCTCATTACTCCCAAAGAGAACCTCAACATTTTCATCTCAGCTACATCCAGCTCAGTCTCCTGTCTTTTCCCCAGGGCCACTGTTTCTAAACCATACAACATTGCTGGCCTCAAAACCATCTTGTACACTTTTCCTTTCATTCTTGCTGACACCTTCCTATCACACATCACACCGGACACATTTCTCAAACCATTTTAACCTGATTGAACACGCTTCTTCACCTCTTTTCCACTCTCCATTGATCGGGATTGTTGAGCCTAAGTACTTAAAATCCTCCACCTTCTTCATCTCTGCTCCCTGTAACCTCATTGTTCCTCTTGGGTCTTTGTCGTTCACACACATGTATTCTGTCTTAGTGAGGCTAACCTTCATTCCTCTCCTTTCCGGAGCATAGCATCCAGAGCTCCACCTCTCTAAATTTTCCTGCACTTGTTCTCTGCTCTCACGACAGACCACAATGTCATCTGCAAACATCATAGTACATGGAGATTCTTGTCTAACCTCGTCTGTCAGCCTGTCCATCACCATAGCAAACAAGAAGGGGCTCAGAGCTGACCCTTGATGCAGTCCCACCTACACCTTGAATTCTTCTGTCACACCGACAGCACACCTCACCACTGTCTTACATCTCTCATACATGTCCTGCACCACTCTAACATACTTCTCTGCCACTCCAGACTTCCTCATGCAATACCACAGTTTCTCTCCTGGCACCCTGTCATATGCTTTCTCCAGATCCACAAAGGCACAATGCAGCTCCCTCTGACCTTCTCTGTACTTCTCTACTAACATCCTCAAAGTAAACACAGCATCTGTGGTGCTCTTTGTTGGCATTAAACCAAACTGTTGTTCACAAATACTGACCTCTGCCCTTAGTCTAGCTTCCACTATTCTTTCCCATAACTTCATCGTATGGCTCAGCAACTTAATCCCTCTATAGTTGCCACAACTCTGCACGTCTCCCTTGTTCTTAAAAATGGGCATTAGCACACTTCTCCTCCATTCCTCTGGCATCCTCTCACTCTCCAAGACCCTGTTGAATGTTCTTGTCAAAAAAAATCTACTGCTACCTCGCCAACTGCCTTTCCACTCTTCATCCTCTTCAATGCCCTCCTCACTTCACCCTTACTAATCTTTGCTACTTCCTGGTCCTCAATGGTCACCCCTTCTACTCTTTTTTCTCTCTAATTTTCCCAATTCATCAGCTCTTCAAAGTACTCTTTCCATCTTCCCAGCACACTTCTGTCATCAGTCAATATATTTCCCACTCTGTCCTTTATCACTCTAATTTGCTGCACGTCCTTCCCATCTCTATTTCTCTGCTGTGCCAACCTGTATAAATCATTTTCTCCCGTACTGTCCAACCTATCATGCAAGTCATCATACACCCTCTGTTTGGCCTTTGACACCACTACCTTCGTCTTACACTGTGTCTCCCTGTATTCCTGCTTACTCTCTTCGGTCCTCTCTATGTCCCACTTCTTCTTAGCTAACCTCTTCATTTGTACACATCCTTGCACTTCCTGATTCCACTACCAAGTCTCACCTGTTTGGTAACACTCTCACCCAATACTACTTCGCAGTCACTGACTTCCTTCAAATTACATCGCCTACACAAGATGTAGTCTACCTCTGTGCTTCTACCTTCGCTTTCATAAGTCACCCTATGCTCCTGTCTCTTCTGGAAGAAAGTCTTCACCACAGCCATTTCCATCCTTTTTTGAAAAATCTATCAATATGTCCTTCTGTGTTCCTGTCCTGGATACCAAATCTGCCCATCACTGCCTCGTCCCATCTGTTGTCTGCACCAACATGTCTATTGAAGTCTGCACCAATGACCACTCTTTCATCTCTGGGGGGTTACTCTGCATCACTTCAGCTAACTCACTCCAGAATCTCTCCTTCTCTTCTAGTTCATATCCTGCCTGTGGGGAGAAGCACTAACAACATTGAACATTTCGCCTTCAATTTCTAACTTGAAACTCATCACTCTGTCTGACACTTTTTCACTTCTAGAACATTCCTGACAATCCCCTCCTTCAAGATGACCCCTACTCCATTTCTCTTCTCAAGTCCCTACTCTCAGTTCTAGGCTCACGCATTTCCTCTTCTGTCTCTGCCTACGGACACGCCTCCCGCCTCCTTCTTCGACGTCTTCGACCAACAGTAGTCAATTTCCATCAGCACCCTGTTGGTTAACAGCATTGATGGCGGTGTTTGTTAACCCGGGCCTCGACCAATCCGGTATGAAATTCGTTTTGATCATTCGCATTACAATTTTGGCAGAAGTTTTACACCGGCTGCCCTTCCTGTCGCAACCCTCTGCATTCATCATGGCTTGGGACCGGCATGAAGGTGAACACTGGCTTGTGCCACCTTCACAGCTGCATTAGTTAACTGCTAACTGCATCTCATTTTATTTACCTAGCTCGCTGTTTATTATATGAAAAATACAGATGAGTAATTTGAATAAGAGGTTGGCACTGTAGTGTAGTGGTTAGTGCAGGGGTTGCGAACATGCGGCTCTTGATCAATAAGAATGTGGCTCTTTGCCTATTATCATATTTCTATGTACTCTGGCTCTTTGCCTCTTTTCATGTTTTTAAATCTTAAAACACACTTCAATCCTTCAGAGGTTATTAAAAACAAATAAAAAATAATATTTTTAAATAATTTTGATAGGCTGTGTTTTTTATGCCACATCTGACACATAATTGACCGCCAATCATCTGAGTGGATGACGTCTAATGCTGGGAAATTAAGTAAACATTTTCTTTGCATACAGGCTTATCCGCTTTGTCAAAATCGCAAAATGCAAGGCTAAACGAAAATATGAAGATGAACTCAGGACATTTCTGGGAGAATGGGAAGATGCTTACTTTTTTATTGAACGGAATGGCAAATCGCTCTGTTTATTATGCAGTACTACGATATCACATTTCAAGGATTCAAATCTTCAGCGTCATTTTAGCAACTCCATGCTAATATTGACACGGAATTCCCCAAAGGTAAAAAAACACCTGACTCAACATGATTGTGTGTATATTTCAATATTTATCAATTTATATTATACAGGCCATATTTATTTATCTGAAGTGTGTTCAGTAGTTGTGTGTGTCAGAGCAAGGGAGAAAGAGAGAGAGGTGCCTGTATGTGTGTGTGTGTGTGTGTGTGTGTGTGTGTGTGTGCGTGCATGCGTGTGTGTGTGTGTGTGTGTGTGTGCGTGTGCGTGTGTGTGTGTGTGTGTGTCTTGGCAGGTCAGCACGTGGTGTGGCTCTTTAACTCTCACATTTAAAAAGTTTGGCTCTTTGTCTAACTTGTTCGCCACCCCTGAATTAGTGTGTCCACCTGAAATCAAGAAGGACCTGGGTTCGAGTCACAGACTTGATGAAGGCATTCTTGTGTGGCGTTTTATATACTCCCTGTGGTTGCATATGTCTCCTCGTGGTAATCCAATTTCATCCTACAGTCCCAAGACTTGTACATTAAGTTAACTGGTTGTTCCAGACTGCTGTAGGTGTGAGTGTAAATGGTTGGGTGTATTTCTCTCTGATGGACTGGCAAAGTGTTCAGAATGAGATAAGTTCCTTCCTCGCTGTGACCCTAGTACAGTGCATCTCAATTATTTTCTGTGCCCCCCCAGGAATAAAAAACATTTCATGCCCCCCCACACACACTGCCCCGCGAGCAACGAAATAGTATTATTTGTCTATAAAATTGTTATTAGTACATCTTTACATAACTTCTTCTTCTTCTTCTTCTTTTACTTTCGGCTGCTCCCTTCAGGGGTCGCCACAGCAAATCATCCGCCTCCACCTCACCCTGTCCTCCGCATCTTCTTTTCTGACTCCAACAACCTTCATGTCTTCCTTCACCACATCCATAAATCTCTTCTTCGGTCTTCCTCGAGGCCTTCTGCCTGGTAGTTCCAACCTCAGCATCCTACTGCCAATATACTCACTATCCCTCCTCTGTACATGTCCAAACCATCTCAATCTAGCCTCTCTGACTTTGTCTCCAAAACATCTTACGTGGGCTGTCCCTCTGATATACTCATTTCTGATCCTATCCATCCTCGTTACTCCCAGGAGAACCTCAACATTTTCATCTCCGCTACCTCCAGCTCTGCCTCCTGCCTTTTCCTCAGCGCCACTGTTTCTAAGCCATACAACATCGCTGGCCTCACCACCATCTTGTACACTTTTCCCTTCATTCTTGCTGACACTCTCCTATCGCACATCACACCTGATACTTTTCTCCAACCATTCCAGCCTGCCTGCACACGCTTCTTCACCTCTTTTCCACACTCTCCATTGCTCTGGATTGTTGAGCCTAAGTACTTAAAATCCTCCACCTTCGTTATCTCTGCTCCCTGTAACATCACCGTTCCTCCTGGGTCCTTCTCATTCACACACATGTATTCTGATTTTCTGAGGCTAACCTTCATTCCTCTCCTTTCCAGGGCATACCTCCACCTCTCGAGATTTTCCTGCACTTGTTCTCTGCTCTCACTACAGATCACGATGTCATCTGCAAACATCATAGTCCATGGAGATTCTTGTCTCACCTCGTCTGTCAGCCTGTCCATCACCATAGCAAACAAGAAGGGGCTCAGAGCTGACCCTTGATGCAGTCCCACCTCCACCTTGAATTCGTCGGTCACACCGACAGCACACCTCACCACTGTCTTACATCTCTCATACATGTCCTGCACCACTCTAACATACTTCTCTGCCACTCCAGACTTCCTCATGCAATACCACAGTTCTTCTCTTGGCACCCTGTCATATGCTTTTTCCAGATCCACAAAGGCACAATGTAGCTCCCTCTGACCTTCTCTGTACTTCTCTATTAACATCCTCAAGGCAAACATTGCATCTGTGGTGCTCTTTCTTGGCATGAAACCAAACTGTTGTTCACAAATGCTGACCTCTGCCCGTAGTCTAGCTTCCACTATTCTTTCCCATAACTTCATCGTATGGCTCATCAACTTTATCCCTCTGTAGTTGCTGCAACTCTGCACGTCTCCCTTGTTCTTAAAAATGGGCACCAGCACACTTCTCCTCCACTCCTCCGGCATCTGCTCACTCTCTAGTACCGTGTTGAATGTTCTTGTCAGAAAATCTACTGCTACCTCTCCTAGACACTTCCATACCTCCACAGGTATATCATCAGGACCAACTGCCTTTCCATTCTTCATCCTCTTCAATGCCCTTCTCACTTCACCCTTACTGATCTTTGCTACATCCTGCCCCTCAATGGTTACCTCTTCTACTCTTTTTCTCTCTCATTTTCCTCATTCATCAGCTCTTCAAAGTACTCTTTCCATCTTACCAGCACACTTCTGTCATCAGTCAATAGAGTTCCCTCTCTGTCCTTTATCAATCTAACTTGCTGCACGTCCTTTCCATCTCTATTTCTCTGCTGTGCCAACCTGTATAGATCATTTTCTCCCTCTTTACTATCCAACCTATCATACAAGTCATCATATGCCCTCTGTTTGGCCTTAGCCACTGCTACTTTCGCCTTGCGCTGTGTCTCCCTGTACTCCTGTTTACTCCCTTCGGTCCTCTCAATGTCCCACTTCTTCTTGGCTAACCTTTTCCTTTGTACACACTCCTGCACTTCCTCATTCCACCACCAAGTCTCCTTATCTACTTTCCTTCCAGAGGACACACCAAGTACTCTCCTACCTGTGTCCCTGATCACATTTGCTGTGGTTGTCCAGTCATTTGGAAGCACTTCCTGGCCACCCAAAGCCTGTTTCAACTCCTCCTTGAAGACAACACGACACTCTTCCTTTTTCAGCTTCCACCACTTTGTCTTCTGCTCTGCCTTTGCCTTTTCACCTTTCTCACCATCAGAGTCATCCTGCACACCACCATCCTATGCTGTTTGGCAACGCTCTCACCCACGATGACTTTGCAGTCACTGACTTCCTTCAAATTACATCGCCTACACAAGATGTAGTCTACCTGTGTGCGCCTACCTCCGCTTTCATAAGTCACCCTATGCTCCTGTTTCTTCTCAAAGAAAGTATTCACCACAGCCATTTCCATCCTTTTTGCAAAATCTATCAACATCTGTCCTTCTGCGTTCCTGTCCTGGATACCAAACCTGCCCATCACTTCCTCGTCCCCTCTGTTGCCTGCCCCAACATGTCCATTGAAGTCTGCACCTATGACCACTCTTTCACCTCTGGGGGTACTCTGCATCACTTCATCTAAGTCACTCCAGAATCTCTCCTTCTCTTCTAGCTCACATCCTGCCTGTGGGGCATAAGCACTAACAACATTGAGCATTACACCTTCAATTTCTAACTTGAGATTCATCACTCTGTCTGACACTCTTTTCACTTTTAGAACATTCCTGACAAACTCCTCCTTCAAGATGACTCCGACTCCATTTCTCTTCCCATCCACACCGTGATAAAATAGCTTAAACCCTGCTCCTAAGCTTTTAGCTTTGCTACCTTTCCACCTGGTCTCCTGAACACACAGTATGTCCACCTTCCTCCTCTGCATCATGTCAACCAGCTCTCTACCTTTTCTGTGCATAGTTCCAACATTCAAAGTCCCCACTCTCAGTCCTAGACTCATGCCTTTCCTCTTCTCTCTCTGCCTACGGACACGCCTCCCACCTCTCCTTCTTCGACGTCTTCGACCAACAGTAGTCCAATTTCCATCAGCACCCTGTTGATTGACAGCACTGATGGCGGTCGTTGTTAACCCGGGCCTCGACCGATCCGGTATGGAGGTAATACTTTTGATTTGCATTTTAAGTAATTGGCATTGGTTTTACGTCGGATGCCCTTCCTGACACAACCCTCTGCATTTCTCCGGGCTTGGGACCGGCATGAGGGGGAGAGACACTGGTTAGTGCCCCCCCACCTCATGGCTGCATTAGTACATCTTTACATAACATTGTATCTTTATTGACATTAAAAACAAAAAAGAAAGAAATATAGTTCAACTTACAATAAAGAAAATCTTCATGAACATTTAATCTGTAACAGAAAAGATTTGAAGTGCACCAATGTGTCTGAAATTAAAAGAAATACATCCTTATTTAAACTCATTCAACTTATCTTAATACCTTGTCTTAATATCTCAGTCTCTCTCCACCTTTCTCTTCGTTCCTGTTAGAAAATTTTCTGTGTTGTTTCTTGAGGGGTTGCACTTCATATCGTTTGCTTGTGCGAAAAACCGCTACACCATAGCACAACACTGAGAGCACCACTGCCAACTAGTGGAGCGGAGATGCAATTAAACTTAATTCTCGGACACAATTCCAGAAAAGCATGTTCCCCAGGGTCATATGCGCTTCCCCCGAGAAGCACTGCCCTAGTAAGATTATGCTGTTTAGCAATTGAATGAATAAACAAATTGAACAATATGAACATTTATAGTAACTATACTGAGGGGGCAGTGGTGGTCTAGTGGATAGGGTGCAGGATCGCTGATCCTAAGGTTGGGGGTTCGAGTCCCCACAAGGTTGTCACTGTACCCCCAGTGTGGCTCACTGGGTTATCAAAGGCGGGCCATGTCTCTCACTGTCTATGGTGTGAGGCATGGAAAAGAACCATTGCTGACTTTCATAAATAGTAGCAAAGCATATTTCTGTCCCTTGCTAAAAGGGTTGTGACAGGAAGGGCATCCGATGTAAAAACCTATGCCAAATCAAATGTGCGAATCAGATCATTCGCTGTGGCGACTCCCGAGAAAAGGGAAAAAAGCCGAAAGGAAGAAAGAAAAAAATAACTATACTGAGCTACTGTATTCAATGTGATAAGTGCCCAGGGCTTGTACAGAACAATAAATAATGCAATACCTCTCTCTAGTGGACGTCTAGTGGGCGTCTGATAAGCATTTTTAAACACTAATGTGCAAATTATCAAACCATTTTACTGTATTACACTCCTTGTTCTTTTATATATACAATATGTATGCCATGTTCATGATGAGCGCCCAGGGCGCTTAAAAAAATTGATGTGGGTGGGCGCTTATTAAAATGTTACCAGCGGAGTGGAACGGTAAGTGCTTATTACCATAGAGGTGGAAAACTTGAATAATAACAGAACAATAAAAGAGTTTTACTAGTATTTGTGTTATTCATTTTGTGATATCAACCAAATTACTTACATGAAAGCTGAAAATAAACAAAAAACAACATACAGTAAAACCTCCGCTGACGAACGCTTAAGCTCACGAACTTTTCGCCTCAAGAACATTAAATTTGCGATCATATAGTCTCTGCTGACGAACTAGTTTTCGGCGGACGAATCAAACCACGCGGTCAAACAGCGCCACGGTGGCGGCCACGAGAAGCTGACGCACGCTCATGGCGTCACAGTTCGTCACCCCCTTTCTTTGAATGCGGAAGTGGTTTGTGTTTGCTAGACATTTTGGACCATATTGAGTGTACTTTTGCTATTATGGGACCGAAAAAGACCCCACCACAGGCGGAGATCATTGAAAAACACGAACGAGGTGTGCGTTTGTGTGACTTAGCGTCCCAGTACCAGTACGCTAAGTCTACCATTGCTCCCATCCTTAAGAACAAGGCAGCTATTAAGGGTGCGTGTGTGGCTAAGGGTGTTTCCAAACAGTAGGCATTTCCAAACTCTCCTTCCAAACAGTAAGTCCCTCCCTCCCTCCTCGTCCCACTCCATTCCATCAAGCCATCAACTACCATCACAAAGGTAAATTAAACGACTTTATTATACAGTAGTTTATTTCTTTAATCACAATACAATAGCACATTTATTATACATAAAATAAGGTATATTTTTGTGTAGTTTTAAGGCTTATTTAGTAGAAAATTATGTTTTATGGGGACCTGGGAACGGATTATTCTCATTTTAATGGTTTCTTATGGGAAATAAATGTTCGGAAGACGAACTTTTCGCCTTACACACACTTTCTGGGAACCAATTATGTTCGTGAGCAGAGGTATCACTGTATTTTACATTAAAAAAAAGACCCTTAAATTTTCCCTCCCAGTGCTGTTCCTTTAAATATTTTCCCCCAGTGTAAAACTGCGCCAATCAACATGAATGTCAACTATAGCACATGACACGTTGAACCAGTCAACACAAAGGTCAACTTCAGCACATGGCACGTTGAAAAGCACATGGCCAGGACCGTCTTTAAATGTATGAAGTTAGTGAGCAGGAGAATCAGGTGAAAAATACTCGTCATCAGTTTCTGATAAGTCCATATCTGGCTCATCGTTCCATTCATTCAGAGCATCCCATGGTTTTGCTGTAGCAGTTTCTAATGTTTCATCTTGTTGGACATTTACCAAGAGAACACAGCAAAATATTTTCTTGTTTTTTAAAGCACGACAAAACAATCAAATGTGTTATTACTGATGAACATTACAGACATTCCCCAGTGGCAGGGGGTCTTGAAATACCGTGTAAACTCACTTTTACAGGCAGTGATCGCCTCATTTTATGGTTACAGAGACTGATCAAATAAAATTGGTAAGTTTGAGCTACCATTTTGCTCCCAGTGCACATGGGCAGTTATTAGACGTAACATCAAAAACACTAGGGGGGTATTGGAGCAGGGCGCTTATTACGTCGAAAACGGTATTTGTTTATTTAAAAAGTGGGTGTCACAGAACGGTGTTGTGGTTTGTTACCATAAAAAGGCGCAGTGCATGGTGCTCGTTCATGTCCACGTTCATCATCTTAAGCAAATCTCTGACCTCCTTAAAGTTCATCCTGCCGTCTCCATTCTTATCCGCCTTCTTGAACCAGTCACAAATCCACCTGGGAATCACCGTTAAGACAAAACACACACCTGCTGTAGGAAAACACTTTGATGTGATGATGTGCCTTTGAACACAGAAAGTATGTGCATGATATTTCGTTTTCATCACACAGATTCTAAAACTGTTTTCTAGTTTACTGTTCGTACTGTCACTTTTGCTGTAGTTCAATTTCTTAAACAAGAACCTTTGAAAGTAATCTGTGCTTAATAATTCCACATCTGGTTTTTCATGCTACGCAAACACCAATGCATTAATCAGGTTACACACAAACAAGTGCACATACTACATCTAAACTTAAAACTAGACTTAGACAGTGACCTCGTCATATACAGGATCGTTGAACCTTTCAAAGTGATCTGTGCTTTTCATGCTACACTA
The DNA here is from genome assembly GCA_024760905.1 of Plotosus lineatus. NCBI lineage: Eukaryota > Metazoa > Chordata > Actinopteri > Siluriformes > Plotosidae > Plotosus > Plotosus lineatus. Next base: position 1,907,975 of record CM045748.1, read on the forward strand.
ACACCAATGCATTTATCAGGTTACACACCAAGTGCACCAAACTTAAAAGTAGACTTCGACAGTAACCTCATCATATAGAGGATCGTCGACATGATGTTTATGAAGGATACTGGTCCAGCTTCTCCCTCTGGTCCATGTTTTCCAGGTTCTTGATGAGTTTGCGCACACCGTTGACCCACAACTGTGCTTCTTCAGCTGACTCGGCAACTAAGTCTAAGTTGCCACGACGACCACGAAACACCAGTGTGAAGCAGCGATCGGGCGGGAACTCATCTGCAATGCTGAGCAGAACTTCTGACTGGTGACCCTCTCGAACGGCCTCTACATCACTGATGGAGACTTCACACACACATGCAAATTTATAATTCATACGGCTTCTTCTCTCACCTTTCACATAATCAGTAAAGATCAGTGGACCAATTCTAATGGCAGCCATATGTGCCCATGTCCACCATGTTTGATAGATGATATGATGTACTTTGCATCACGAGCTCTTCTTTTTCTTCTTCCTACGCTTCACTTCCCCTCATTCTGATTCAACAATTTCACTTTACTTAGTTTTTCAAATTGTCTTTTAAACCAATGTCAAATCTTGCCTTTCTGTACTTGTATCTTGGGTTAGATTATCTGATATTAAAGTGTCTCTTGATTGTAGACTTTGATAGTAATGAACATACCTCCTCAAGACTGCACATGACTGGATGTTCTGAGTGGGCTTTCTTTAAAAGGAAGGAATTCTTTGATTATCCAGTTTTGTTGTTTTCTGTGGTCTTCCAGGTCTTTTGGGGTTACTGAGCTCACCAGTGTATTCCTTCATTTTGGTAATTTATTCACTTGGCTACTCATTAGGTTGCTGCTATGTCTGATACGTGTGTTTAATTTGTTCAACGTAGTGATGACCTGCTTAACATGCATTGTTGCATCTTTGAAACATATTGAGATTTACCACAAACACCTGCCATTTACAACTTCAACAATTCCAGATATTTTATCTCCTTCATTTGTCAAACTGCTTATCAGTCAATAGAACAATTACTTTGAGCTAAGGAAAATGGGGGACTATATAAAAATCTGTTATTCCGGAAAGATTAATGCAATATTTTTGTGAAACCCCTTAAATTACAGCTGAAAATTTACACTTCAACCACATCTTGGTTAATACAATTCACATTGTTGTATTATGCAGAGATATGTCAAACGGTCCACTGCAGTGTTTCCCAACCCCTGCTCCGCGGCACATTAGTGTGCCGTGAGAAATCATCAGGTGTGTCGCGGAAGATTAACCAATTTCACTTAGCATGTAGTAACAGTGCAGTATCATGCTAAATACGAAAGTAGCCAGTGATGCTGCGAATGAGACAACGGTGATGGATAAATATTTGAAAAAGAAAAGTAGTCAATCTGACCTGGGTCCTGGAGGAAATTCTGACCCAGATGAAGGCCCTAGCATGAGTAGTGATCAGAAGAAAGCAAAAAAGTGAGCTCAGGACAGTACAGTGAAAGTTATCTTGCCTTTGGCTTCACTTTTTACTGGGGAACCAACCGAGCCAATCCCGTTATGTCTGGTATGCGGTGAAAAGCTGTCCAACAGTTTCATGGTTCCAAGCAAACTTAATCGCCATCTCCAGACAAAACACCCATCAGTTCAAAACAAGAACGTGGACTACTTTCGTCAACTGCGGGTACAGACTGAGAAACAGGCAGCGTTAATGGTGAAAAGCACCAAGACGAGTGAGAAAGCGGTTAAAGCTAGCTACCAAGTTGTTGAACTCATCACTAAATCAAAACAGCCACACACCGTAGCAGAGACATTAACACTGCCTGCCTGCAAAATTATCTTAAAAGAGATGCTTGGTCTTGGCGCCGTTAAAGAAATAACCCAAGTCCCTCTGTCAAATAATACCATTTCCAGACGTGTTGAAGACATGTCTTCTGACATTGAAAAGATAATTTTGGAAAAGTTGCACATCAGTGGGAAATTTGCATTGCAAATCGACGAATCTACGGATATTAGTGGACATGCCCAACTTATGGTGAATGTACGCTTTGTAGATAAAGAGAACATCAGAGAAAACTTTCTTTTTTGCAAGAAATTGCCAGAAAGAACAACAGGGGAGGAAAATTTTCGAACTGTATCAGATTACCTTGAACATGGAGGATTGAAGTGTCAAAACTGCGTAAGTGTTTGTACTGATGGAGCAGCTGTGATGCTCGGGCACACCAAAGGATTTGTAAACAGAGTGAAAGAGCAACATCCAGATGTCATTGCGACGCACTATTTTCTGCACTGGGAAGCATTCGTTGCCAAGACACTGCCGACAGATCTAGCCGCTGTACTGAAGGATCTAGTGCGCATGATAAACTTTGTGAAGATGAGACCTGTAAAAAGTCACATGTTCGCATCACTGTGTGAGGAAATGGGAGCGCAACATAAAGTGCTACTGCTCCACACAGAGGTCCGGTGGCTGTCCCATGGCAAAGTTTTAGCCCATGTGTATGAACTGTGGGAGGAGCTTAAAGTGTTTTTGACCAATGAGAAGTATGATGCTGCCAAGTTGCTGTCAAGTGACGAGTGGTGTGCAAGACTGGCATATCTGGCAGATATATTTCAGCATCTGAATGACTTGAATACATGCAAGGACAAAATGAAAACCTGCTCACAAGTACAGATAAAATAAAGGGGTTTTGTTAAAAGGGACAACTCTGGAAACAACATGTGGAAAATGCAAACCTTAACATATTCCCACACACCCAGAAATGGCAGGGTGTCAACAGTGCTGCACTGTGCGAGACAGTAGGTGAGCATTTGCAAAGTCTTGAGCAGAAGTTGTTATGTTATTTCCCTTTACTTTCCACTGATTGCCTGGACTGGGTTAGGAACCCATACAGCTCAACTGCAGTTGGAATGGACATGACTTTGCAGGAGCAGGAAGAAATAACTGAACTGAGACAAAATCATGGATTAAAACTGATCTTTACTGATCTACCTTTGGACAGTTTTTTGGCTGACTGCTGTCAAGGAGTTCCCCATTCTGGCAAGCAAAGCTATTTCAATTCTGCTCCCTTTCTCGACAACATATCTTTGTGAGGTTGGCTTTTCAAGCATGACTGCGATAAAAACTAAAAAAAGAGAGCGACTCAGAGCTGTTGAGGAAGATCTTCGTGTGTGTCTGTCTTCAATTCCTACAAGAATATCAGCTTTGTGTTCAACTAAGTAGGCCTAGGGTTCAGACTGAGTAAATAAGTTTAGACTGGATGTTCATTATATTTCAATAAATATACATGTTGCAACATTTTTGCTCCGTGGTGTGCCTCGTGATTTTTCTAATGTAAAAGGTGTGCCTTGGCTCAAAAAGGTTGGGAAACACTGGTCTACTGAAGCGTCTGTGGACAGGCTTGCATGAGCCAAAAAGGAAGCAGAATGCGTCATACTTCCCTGCCCCCACACCGTGGTGTGGGATAGCCTCTCATAGATAAGTCCTACATAGTACCTCCTCGTGGCGACATATGGGCAACCGGGCACCTTGCGGCCCCAGGCCGTACTATGAGATCTCGGAGGTGGTCATGCTCCATCGACCATCTTCCTGTCAACTCCTACAGCCAAACCGATGCCAGATGGACTGCATCACTTTCCTCTGGACAACACCAGGGTGGCCAAGAGCAGTATCTTGACATTTGGGCAGCCCAGGATCTCCATTGATTAGCCCATGCATTGCACCATGGACACTCCATCTTTGTATCACGCACGAAGGCACAACATGAGAGACAGCAGTTACGGGTTATAAGTCCAAACTTGTTTGGTGAAGAGTAGGGTGCCACGGGTTGTCTCCGATGGTGGGAGGAGCCTTTGTGTTCCACTGATTAACTACCGCCTGCCTTAATCTGGGTAGACCCCAGTCGGTTAGGTGTTAATCCACCACAATCTGCCTGCTTCTTGGGGTGCAAGGAGCTTATGGTGTAAGCCAGGCAAGCAGAGTGCAAACAGTGCCCCTGGGACAAAGAAAGAAAAAAACGAACTTTCCAGCATGTCGCATAGCAAGCTGGAATGTACGAACGATGACGCCAGACTTATGAAGTGATCTACAACAGATCAGCGATCCACGCAAAACCGCAATAACTGACTCGGAACTGATGAAGTTTAATATCAACATCGCAGCCTTGCAAGAAACAAGACTGGCTGATGACAGGTCCATTTAAGAGAAGAACTATACTTTCTTCCGGAAGGGAACGGAACAGGATGTGCGTCGTGATCATGGTGTGTGGTTTGCTGTCAGAACATCATTTCTTCCAATGATTCAACCACCAAAAGAATGCACAGCATATTTACTCACTATGCGAGTAAACTCTAGCACTGGCTCTTTAAACCTCATAACATGCTATGCCCCTACCCTCACCTCCAGCCCTGATGAGAAGGATGCTTTCTATGATGAACTTGATTCTTTGGTTGGGAAGATATCACATACCGAAGACCTTTATCCTCTTGGTGACTTCAACGCAAGAGTCGACACCTTGCACGACGACTGGTCCACATGTATCGGTCACCATGGAGTAGTTAAACTAAATGAAAATGGTCATATAGTCTCCGACCACAGCAAACAGATGGAAAGGTGAGTGGAGCACTACCTCGTTCTCTACTCAACTCAAAACACAGTATCTGAGGAAGCCTTGAACAGCATCCCTGAACTCCCAATCATGAGTGACCTCGATGCTGAGCCCATTATGGCAGACCTTGATGAGGCCATAAATGTATTAGCTGGTGGCAAAGCACCAGGAAATGATGTCATTTCTCCAGAGGTAATCAAAGCAGGGAAGTCAGGCCTACTTCCACACCTCCATGAGCAACTGTGTCTCTGCTGGAAAGGAGAGGTGCTGCATGATATGGGGGATGCTAAGATTGTGACACTATACAAAAATAAAGGTGACCGCTCAGACTGTGAATATTACCGTGGAATATCCCTCCTCAGCATCATAGGCAAGGTGTTCGCACGTGTCATACTTATAATACTGCAATCCCTCACAGAAAGAGTATACCCGGAGTCACAATGAGGATTTAGATCAGGACGTTCAACTATAGACACGATCTTTTCTGTACGACAACTCCAAGAAAAGTGCAGGGAACAGCGTCAACCTCTATATCTGGCTTTTGTTGACCTCACTAAGACCTTCGATCTTGCCAGCCACAGTGGCCTTTTCAGTCTTGTTCAACAAATAGGCTGCCCACCTAAGCTATTGAGTCTTATCAAGTCTTTTCACACAGATATGAAAGGAACAGTCACCTTTAACGGTGCTACATCTGAACCCTTCAATATTCGCAATGGGGTCAAACAAGGATGCGTGCTCGCCCCTACACTCTTTAGCATGTTCTTCTCTCTCCTTCTGTACCATGCTTTTGACTCTTCCTCTGTTGGTGTCTCCATCCACACCAGACACGATGGAAAGCTTTTCAACCTAGCCCAACTCAGGGTTGGTGAGTGTCCTCATCAGAGAAATGCTGTTTGCTGATTATGCTGCCCTAGCAAGTCATACTAGCAAGTCAAGTAGATGGATGGTCTACGCCTTATGGACTGCTTCTCTCACGCTTCTCTCTTTCTATTACTATGACAGTCTGAGAGAACAAAAATCTGACCATTAACGCAAAGCTGAAAGTGTATCAGGCATGTGTTCTCAGCACTTTCCTCTATGGCAGCGAAACAAGGTCAACCTACGCAAGACAAAAAGCAAAGCTAAACACATACCACATGAGGTGCCTACGTCGGATACTAGGCAAAGTACATACATGGAAAGACAAGATTACCAAGACATGGATTCCAAAGACATGGAAATACATGAAAAGACAAGATTACCAACCGCGACGTTCTCAGCGAAGCCAAGTCCCTCTCAATCTTTGCCATGCTGAGCCAGAGGCGCCTGCGCTGGCTAGGTAGGACATGTTAGGGGTATGGACAAAGGTCGTCTCCCAAATGACCTGCTGTACGGACAAGTAGTGGCAGGTATTCGCCCAGTTGGCCGCCCACAGCTGAGGTACGCTGATGTCTGTAAAAGAGACCTCAAGTTAACAGGCATAGACACTGGGTCGTGGGAGTCTACATCACAGGATCGCCCAACATGGAGAAGAACTGCCAGCAAGGACATCAAAAGAGCTGAGGTGGAAAGACACAAGAGCCAGAGGCAGAGGAGATTGAGGAGCAAGGCATCATCAAGCCTGGTGACTAGTACAGAATTCATCTGCGAATACTGTAGCCAGGACTGTCATTCCAGAATTGGGCTCTTTAGCCATCGCAGATGCTGCTCCAGTTCCACCTCATCACGGCCTCATCTTCTTAAACGAAGGGATGCAAATAATTATGCAGAGATGATGCATAATGCAGCCATGAGGTGGGGGGGGGCACTAACCAGTGTCTCTCCCCCTTATGCCGGTCCCAAGCCCGGATAAATGCAGAGGGTTGCGACAGGAAGGGCATCCGGCGTAAAACTTCCGCCACATTAAAAATGCAAATGGTCAAAATAAAATTCATACCGGATCGGTCGAGGCCCGGGTTAACAACGACCGCCATCAGTGCTGTAAACCAACAGGGTGCTGATGGAAATTGGACTACTGTTGGTCGAAGACGTCGAAGAAGGAGGAGGCGGGAGGCGTGTCCGTAGGCAGAGACAGAAGAGGAAATGCGTGAGCCTAGAACTGAGAGTAGGGACTTTGAATGTTGGAACTATGCAAGGAAAAGATAGAGAGCTGGCTGACATGATGCAGAGGAGGAAGGTAGACATACTGTGTGTTCAGGAGACCAGGTGGAAAGGCAGCAAGGCTAGAAGATTAGGAGCAGGGTTTAAGCTATTTTATCATGGTGTGGATGGGAAGAGAAATGGAGTAGGAGTCATCTTGAAGGAGCGGTTTGTCAGGAATGTTCTAGAAGTGAAAAGTGTCAGACAGAGTGATGAGTCTCAAGTTAGAAATTGAAGGCGTGATGTCAATGTTGTTAGTGTTTATGCCCCATAGGCAGGATGTGAGCGAGAAGAGAAGGAGAGATTCTGGAGTGAGTTAGATGAAGTGATGCAGAGTACCCACAGAGGTGAAAGAGTGGTCATTGGTGCAGACTTCAATGGACATGTTGGTGCAGGCAACAGAGGGGACGAGGAAGTGATGGGCAGGTTGGTATCCAGGACAGGAACACAGAAGGACAGATGTTGATAGATTTTGCAAAAAGGATGGAAATGGCTGTGGTGAATACTTTCTTCAAGAAGAAACAGGAGCATAGGGTGACTTATGAAAGCGGGGGTAAGAGCACACAGGTAGACTACATCTTGTGTAGGCGATGTAATTTGAAGGAAGTCAGTGACTGCAAAGTAGTAGTGGGTGAGAGTGTTGCCAAACAGCATAGGATGGTGGTGTGCAGGAAGACGCTGATGGTGAGAAAGGTGAAAAAGGCAAAGGCAGAGCAGAAGACAAAGTGGTGGAATCTGAAAAAGGAAGAGTGTCGTGTTATCTTCAAGGAGGAGTTGAAACAGGCTTTGGGTAGTCAGGAAGTGCTTCCAGATGACTGGACAACCACAGCTAATGTGATCAGGGAGACTGGAAGGAGAGTACTTGGTGTGTCCTCTTGAAGGAAAGTAGATAAGGAAACTTGGTGGTGGAATGAGGAAGTGCAGGAGTGTGTACAAAAGAAGAGGTTAGCGAAGAAGAAGTGGGGCACAGAGAGGACCGAAGAGAGTAAACAGGAGTACAGGGAGACACAGCGTAAGGGGAAGGTAGCGGTGTCAAAGGCCAAACAGAGGGCGTATGATGACTTGCATGATAGGCTGGACAGTAAGGAGGGAGAAAATGATTTATACAGGTTAGCATAGCAGAGAAATAGAGATGGGAAAGACGTGCAGCAAGTTAGAGTGATAAAGGACAGAGAGGGAAATGTATTGACTGATGACAGAAGTGTGCTGGGAAGATGGAAAGAGTAATTTGAAGAGCTGATGAATGAGGAAAATGAGAGAGAAAAAAGAGTAGAAGGGGTGACCACTGAGGACCTGGAAGTAGCAAAGATTAGTAAGGGAGAAGTGAGGAGGGCATTGAAGAGGATGAAGAGTGGAAAGGCAATTGGCCCTGATGACATACCAGTTGAGGTATGAAAGTGTCTAGGGGAGGTAGCAGTAGATTTTCTGACAAGAATATTCAACAAGGTCTTAGAAAGTGAGCAGATGCCGGAGGAATGGAGGAGAAGTGTGCTTGTGCCCATTTTTCAGAACAAGGGAGATGTACAGAGTTGTGGCAACTACAGAGGGATAAAGTTGATGAGCCATACAATGAAGTTATGGGAAAGAATAGTGGAAGCTAGACTAAGGGCAGAGGTCAGCATTTGTGAACAACAGTTTGGTTTCATGCCCAGAAAGAGCACCACAGATGCAGTGTTTGCTTTGAGGATGTTAATAGAGAAGTACAGAGAAGGTCAGAGGGAGCTGCATTGTGCCTTTGTGGATCTGGAGAAAGCATATGACAGGGTGCCGAGAGAAAAACTGTGGAATTGTATGAGGAAGTCTGGAGTGGCAGAGAAGTATGTTAGAGTGGTGCAGGACATGTATGAGAGATGTAAGACAGTGGTGAGGTGTGCTGTCGGTGTGACAGAAGAGTTCAAGGTGGAGGTGGGACTGCATCAAGGGTCAGCTCTCAGCCCCTTCTTGTTTGCTATGATGATGGACAGGCCGACAGACGAGGTTAGACAAGAATCTCCATGGACTATGATGTTTGCAGATGACATCGTGATCTGTAGTGAGAGCAGAGAACAAGTGGAGGAAAATCTAGAGAGGTGGAGGTATGCCCTGGAAAGGAGGGGAATGAAGGTTAGTCTCAGTAAGACAGAATACATGTGTGTGAACGACAAGGACCCAAGAGGAACAGTGAGGTTACAGGGGGCAGAGATAAAGAAGGTGGAGGATTTTAAGTACTTAGGCTCAACAATCCAGAGCAATGGAGAGTGTGGAAAAGAGGTGAAGAAGCACGTGCAGGCAGGTTGGAATGGATGGAGAAAAGTGTCCGGTGTCATGTGTGATAGGAGAGTATCGGCAAGAATGAAAAAGTGTACAAGACAGTGATGAGGCCAGCGATGTTGTATGGTTTAGAGACAGTGGCCCTGGGGAAAAGGCAGCAGGCAGAGCTGGAGGTAGCAGATGAAAATGTTGTGGTTCTCTTTGGGAGTAACGAGGATGGATAGGATCAGAAACGAGTACATCAGAGGGACAGCACATGTTAGATGTTTTGGAGACAAAGTCAGAGAGGCCAGATTGAGATGGTTTGTACATGTACAGAGGAGGGATAATGAGTATATTGGTTGTAGGATGCTGAGGTTGGAACTACCAGGCAGAAGGCCCAGAGGAAGACCAAAGAGAAGATTTATGGATGTGGTGAAGGCGGACATGAAGGTCGTTGGAGTAAGTAGAAGATGCAGAGGATAGGGAGAGATGGAGGCAGATCATTTGCTCTGGCGACCCCTGAAGGGAACAGCCGAAAGAAAAAGAAGAAGAAGATGATATAAAAACTGTGACACTCTTCCTATATTAATGAAGCTAACTGTATATTAAGTTAAGAAAATAGTAAGGTAAAAGAAAGCCACTTCAGTTCGCACGTCAGTTTTTCCCTGCGAGTGTGTTTATTATAATGCAGACTGGCATACTGAAAGCAACCCACAAATAAGAACACAAAGGTAACGTCACCTGTATCCTATTTTTGTGTCAGGAATTCCTCAGAGGCAGTGGTGACATGGTGTTAAGGTGCTGGATTACTGTTATGAAAGTCGGGGGTTCAAACCCCACTGTCACCGTGTTGTCACTACTGTCCCCCCAGTGGAGTAAACTGGGTTATCAAAGACCAGCCATGTCTGGCACTGCCTGTGGTGAGAGGTTCGTGTAAAAGAACCATTGTTAAGTTTTGTAAAGACGAGCTACATTGCCATCAGTGTGTTTCTGCCCTGCAATGGCCTAGCGAGCTGTCCAAGGTGTACTCTGCCCTTACCCAGAGTTGGCTGAGATGGGCGCGAGCTGAGATGGGCACCAGCGACCCTAATTAGGATTAAGCAGTTCAGGAAACAAATGAACTTCATCGCCTGTGGTTTCTTTACTTTTATTTGTCTTAATTCCTCTTTACCTGCCGAAATTTATTTTGTCTTTGCTTTACCTGCTCAAAATCCCTCAACTGTTTTCTCTTTACCTGTCCCAGAAATAATCTCCTCAGCAAAATAGCATCCACCAAGTGGGAAGCAGAGGCAAAAACATTAAAGCAAACTGCTATAGCACTATGCTATTTCATCGCAGAATACTGTGCTCCGGTGTGGGAAAGATCTAGCCATGCTAAGAAAGTGGATATTGAGCTGAATAAAGCCTGTTGATTAATCACTGGTATATTAAGATCAACACCCCTACCAGTACTGTATAAATTGGCTGGCATCGCACCACCTGACATCCGTCAAAATGCTATAGCAAGAATGGAAAAGATCAAACAAATAAATTATTCCAGGCACCCACTTTATAATCATCCTGAAACAAGAAGACGTCTGATATCACGGAAAAGTTTTATGACCGTGGAAGAATTAGAGACACAAAACCTATCAAAACCTCAACTTCTTGACCTGATTCCTCTTTATCTGTCCCTTCTTCCGCTTCCTCTCTACCCATCACCTTCCTTCCCACTGTCTTTTTACCTATCACCTTCCGCTTTGCTTCCTCTTTAACTGTTCCAACTTCCTCCCTGCTATGTCTTTATCTGTCCCAACTTCCTCCCGCTTCCTCTTTACCTGTCTCAACTTCTTGACCTGATTGCTCTTTATGTGTCTGTTGTTGACCTGCCACCTCTTTACCTGTCTCATCTTCCTCCCTCCTTCCACTTTACCTGTCCCCACTTCTTCACCTGCTTGCTCTTTACTTATATCACCATCTTCCTGTTTCCTATTTACATGTTCTAACTTGCTCACCTGCTTCCTCATTATTTTTTTCAACTTTATCTCCTGCTTCCTCTTCTTTTGCTTTTCCAACCTCCTCTATAGTAAATTGTCCAAGCTTCCTTACATTTCTCTTCCTTACCTATCTCCGCATCATGTTTCATCTTTTCCTGTGTATACTTTATTAAATATACTGTTTACTTATCCTAATTTTATTTACCTGTTCCTACTTCCTCACCTGGGCCAATTATATTTTCACCCTCATTCTATAGCTTCATACAGGTACATAGTACAGTAACCCTAGTCTGAATCTGTGACAGGCTCACACTGAAGTTTTTCCCTGGTCAGCTCAGCTTACACGTGGACTGGGCATTGCCCGCCTTTTTGCTGTTGTACCAGATGGTGGTGCAGTCATCCTGCAGGCGGAAATAGCGCTGCTTCTTCCAGGTCCGTGACTTCACCTTCCGCATCACAGATCCCACCTGCATGGACCGCAGGTCAGCGTCCATCTGGGCACCTGCAACACCATGGTACACCTGGGTAAAAATTTTCCTTTTCTTACAGTATGTACCCCTTCTGATATCACACAAAATGGACACTGACAAAACAGAGGTCAGGAACACCTCCAGATAGATGCGTGGGTAGAGTGGTCTCACTTTACATTCCCTTTGTCGGGTTTTTTCTCCTCCTCAGGACTAAACGGTATCAACGAGAAAACACAACTTGACTCTGCTTAGAGAGTGCTCTATTAGCACTGTCTTCCGCACTTTAAATTCGTTCCACCACTACTGCTAATGGCTGAATAACCAACTAAAAAATAACATACCAGGATCGAGCACACACTCGTGAACTAAAGACAGATGAACACACTCACAATTTCCTGCGGAACTTAAATCGGCATCACTGTACCTTCCATGGTGCTAATGTGAAAGTAATAAGATGTTTAACACTACAGTACCTTGTTAATGTGGATGTTAAGCTCTTATTTCTTCTTCTATTAATGCAAAAATGATTAGCCAATGTTTGCAAAATAATTTCTGATGTCTTTTGTCCTTTTATTTTCCTTTTGTTGTCGGTGCAGCCTGTACGTTGATCTGCGACAAGCAAAGATTTTGATCAAAGTTCATTAGACTATCAGACTGGACTAATTTCTTTCAACTCGGAAGCTACAACAGCTGCCTGTGCTTCCCCTTGCGTAAAAAATGTGTAATTTGAACATGTATCCTGATAATGCACTGTATAACACCACAGGGAGGTATATTTTATTTGTATTGTGAATGTAATAGTAATGATATGTGATTAAAAACATATGGACATTTGTGTATACATTTGTGTTATGTGATCAGTAAAATTCCCTTTGCCTCTGTACACATGTACTGAAATTTTACAATATAATTATGAAAAGAATATTGTGTATATATATATATATATATATATATATATATATATATATATAAACACACACACACTTGTCCTTCTCAAAAAATTAGCATATTGTGATAAATTTCATTATTTTCTGAAATGTACTGATAAAAATTAAACTTTCATATATTTTAGATTCATTACACACCAACTGAAATATTTCAGGTATTTTATTGTTTTAATACTGATGATTTTGGCATACAGCTCATGAAAACCCAAAATTCCTATCTCAAAAAATTAGCATATCATGAAAAGGTACTCTAAATGAGCTATTAACCTAATCATTTGAATCAACAAATTAACTCTAAACACCTGCAAAAGATTCCTGAGGCTTTAAAAACTCCCAGCCTGGTTGTGGAGAAGGGCCGATTTCAGACCTTGGGGGACCTGTGGAAGCAGTGAACAGAGTCTGGAGTAGAAACATCCAGAGCCACCGTGCACAGGCGTGTGCAGGAAATGGGCTACAGGTGCCGCATTCCCCAGGTCAAGCCACTTTTGAACCAGAAACAGCGGCAGAAGAAAGTAATTTTTTCAGATGAAAGCAAATTTTGCATGTCATTCGGAAGTCACGGTGCCAGAGTCTGGAGGAAGACTGGAGTGAAGGAAATGCCAAAATGCCTGAAGTCCAGTGTCAAGTCCCCACAGTTAGTGATGGTCTGGGGTGCCATGTCAGCTGCTGGTGTTGGTCCACTGTGTTTTATCAAGGGCAGGGTCAATGCAGATAGCTATCAGGAGATTTTGGAGCACTTCATGCTTCCATCTGCTGAAAAGCTTTATGGAGATGAAGATTTCATTTTTCAGCACGACCTGGCACCTGCTCACAGTGCCAAAACCACTGCTAAATGGTTTACTGACCATGGTATTACTGGGCTCAATTGGCCTGCTAACTCTCCTGACCTGAACCCCATAGACAATCTGTGGGACATTGTGAAGAGAAATTTGAGAGACACCAGACCCAACACTGTGGATGAGCTTAAGGCCGCTCTCGAAGCATCCTGGGCCTCCATAACACCTCAGCAGTGCCATAGGCTGATTGCCTCCATGCCACGCCGCACTGAAGCAGTCATTTCTGCAAAAGGATTCCCGACCAAGTATTGAGTGCATAACTGAACATAATTATGTGAAGGTTGACTTTTTTGTATTAAAAACACTTTTTTTATTGGTCGGATGAAATATGCTAAATTTTTGAGATAGGGATTTTTGGTCTTTCTTTACTTTTTTTCCAAAATGATCAATATTAAAACAATAAAGGGCTTGAACTACTTCAGTTGTGTGTAATGAATCTAAAATATATGAAAGTCTAATGTTTATCAGTACATTACAGAAAATAATGACCTTTATCACAATATGATAATTGTTTTAGAAGGACCAGTATATATGAGGTTGGCAGTGTAGTGGTTAGGGTGCTGCGCTCGTGATCGGGAGATTGAGAGTTCGAATCCCACTGAGACCCTCACTGTGCCAAGACCCATGGGCAAGGTCTCAACCACAAGTGTGCCTCTGTTCACTCAGCAATATAAATGGGTACCAGTAAAAATATACTGGAAAGGTAACCTGCGATGGACTAGCGTCCCATCCAGGAGGAGATGAACTCCTGGTTACTTCACACTACAGAAACCGGTGATGAGCCACTAGGCTCAGGTGTAAAAAACCCAACAGACTTTACCTTATATATTTACAAAAAAATACAGTGGTACCTTGACTTATGAGTGTTATAACGAGTTTTCCATGACACGAACTTCAATCCTACCAAAAATCTACCCCATTAGACCAGCAAAATTTTGATTTCCGAGCTCTGCTGGGGAAATGGCTCTTCCGGGCCAATTATCTTTGTATTGTTCCGCATGTATTTCTACTCTAAATAGTGTTTAACTGCACTTCATATCGTTTGTTCAGTGCTTTTTCCCTACACCAGAGGGAACACAATGAGAACACCACTGCCACCTACTGTAAAGGATGTGCAATTACATTTAATTCTAGTACAGTATGTCAAAAAAGAATGTTACCCAGGGTCATATGTGCCTCCCCCAGCATCACACCCCCAACCCACCCCATCCCCCCCGCCCCCAATATTTGAGAAGCACCGGCCTAGTGCGAGGTCACCACAAGCTTTTCCTCATTGACATTCGTAGCGTGCACATGCACAAAATTCTCCTCCTTCTCTGTTATGCACCACCTCATGCCTGCCAACATGATATCTTCGCCACAGTCCATGATCGGAAGGGTTAGTTAACTTATTGCTTATTCTTGCTTTATTATTATTTATTATTAATTATTGTTAATGTACATTAATGATTATTATTAAATATTTATTGTTTTTCTTTAATATATTAGGTCAAATATACATGTGTGTGGCAGGTCATAGGAGTTTGGGAGGGGGTTGGAATGTATTAATTGGTTTTCTATTATTTTTGATGGGAGTTTTTGTTTCAGCTAACACACATTTTGATTTACGAGCTTACCCTCAGAACGGATTGATTTCGTAAGTCAAGGTACCACTGTATTTATTTACCTCCAATCTGCTCCTTGTCTAATGTTTGCCTCATAAATGAGCCGAACCCTGGGTTTACAATGTCCACAGCCTCCATGATTCAAAAAAGCATCTAGTTCCATGATTTATGAGCCCACTTGGAGCATTATTGTTATGGTATAAAAAGGGGGCAGAGGCATCCAAGAGATAAAACTTGAAGGAATCATGTTTCCACGTTAATCAAGATCCGCTACGATGTCACATCAAACTCTGTATGCCTTGGTAAGGTCTCCTGCCCTCTACTACGATTAGCATGCTCTATTATGATTGCTGTCAAATCTTAATACAGCCTAATAACTAAGGCAAAATTTTTGACTGTTAAAATATTTCATCATGATAATCACAATTCCACCATGTTCCCTTAAAATCATCACAATTTCACCAGGTTCCCTCAAGATCATCACAATTCCACCAGGTTCCCTCAAGATCATCACAATTCCACCAGTATTCTTAATAATAATAAAAATTCCACCAGTATCCCTCAGTATCATCACAATTCCACCAGGTTCCCACAAAATCATCACAATTCCACCAGGATCCCTCAATATCATCACAATTTCACCAGGATCCCTCAAGATCATCAAAACTCAACCAAGTTCCCTCAAGATCCCATGACCCTCCGACGTTCTTCATGATATTCTCAAAACATGGAGATTGTGGACATTGTAGCCGAGAGTAAAGACTGATGGGAAGCATAACCTGGCAGGATGAACAAACATGAATTGAATTTGCAAAAGCCATTCCAAATGTGAACTTACGAGGGGAACTCTGTGGAGCTGCCATTTGCTGCTGCATCACACCTGAGCGGTCTGCCACAGAGATGCACACACAAAACAAGATATTAATAAGTACTAAAATTATTAATGATAATAATAAACATGATTTCGTATTGTTTATCATATAATCCTAAAGCACAGGCATGTCCGCATTTCTATAACAAAACAATCATGGTGCAAAAATACGGTTTCATATCAGTGTTCCTCCTGTCAATCATATTTATTTCACATTTTACCCGCAGAAACAGTACAAGATATTGGTGCCATCACTTCAGAAAAGAGCATCCCAGAAAGGTTCTCAATGTGTTTAAATTTTCTCACCATAAAAGTTCTTCTTTTGCAGAACAGTTACTGGAACAGAACATTAAAGGGTTCCAGGA
The DNA here is from genome assembly GCA_024760905.1 of Plotosus lineatus. NCBI lineage: Eukaryota > Metazoa > Chordata > Actinopteri > Siluriformes > Plotosidae > Plotosus > Plotosus lineatus. The sequence goes on from CM045748.1 coordinate 1,923,996, forward strand.
ACTGATGTGTATAAAGTTGCATGCCAGGAAATATGGCACCTCCATAATTCTGTAGAGTAGACCTGTTGTTATGAAGGTTCTGGATTCTCTGATGAGCTCCCTGGTAGGAGAACTACACATTCTCACACTGCAGGAATGAGAGACGACCCAGCTCACAATTATTTTGTGAATATAATATTCACACTAATGATGGACTGCATGTTGAAATGTTTTTGAGCTGTTAACTAAATGATATGACTGTAACTGTGATAAAAGTTATCAGTTTGGTGCTTCTGTAGATCATTCCATTTTTTATTTAAAAAAATTGAAGGTGGGTGGCTCTGAATGCAGGTCTGTGAAACCACACCCATTTTAAAACTCTGATCGCGACTGACCGAGCAACTCCTACCTCACACATCCAGAACCCCCCACCAACCCCTCCTTCACAAACCAGCCCCTTATTCCAATGTTATCATGCTTCAAAAGCTCATCTTTTAAAGCCAGAAAAATTCCATTTTTAATTTCTTGTCACCACCCACATACGATGGCAGTTCATGAAAACGTTCGCTGCTGACGAAAAACTGTGTCAACATGTTCATTGGTCCTTCTGACAATCTTTTATTTGTTCAATCAATATGTCAACCCCCAAAATTAAACAAATTAGAAGAACATTGATCCGGACATTGTTGAGTAATCACCCTTCCGGTTGTAAATTTGAATCCTCTCCATGCTGTGAGCAGTGCTGTCGAAGCTACTTCCTGGATTCACAATGAGGCTATATTGGTGGTGTGTTTATGTATTGGTGCATGGCTGCCTCTTAATCAGTAATTGTACCTTACTTGAAATCAACATGTATAATTTGATAACACTGCTTAGTCTTAAGCCTGAAGTTGGTAGTGAGTTATATTCAAGTTACATATTACATGTACATGGGTGCAAGTTGGAAATCTTGAAAAACCTGAAAAGTCTGACATAGTCAGATGGGCATGGCATAGCCATGGGGGTGGGCCATTTGGGCTTGGGGAAAAAAAAATTAAATCACAAGTTAAAATGGCTCTTTCATGCAATCTTTAACCTACATTGACAGCAATATACAATCTGCAAATTCATATATATATATATATATATATATATATATATATATATATATATATATATATATATATATATATATATATATATCTTCTTCTTTTTCTTTCGGCTGTTCCCTTCAGGGGTCACCACAGCAAATCATCCACCTCCATCTCACCCTGTCTTCTGCATCTTCTCTTACTCCAACAACCTTCATGTCTGCCGTAACCACATCCATAAATCTCTTCTTTGGTCTTCCTCTAGGCTTTCGGCCTGGTAGTTCCAACCACAGCATCCTACTACCAATATATTCACCATCCCTCCTCTGTACATGTCCAAACCATCTCAATCTAGCCTCTCTGACGTTGTCTCCAAAACATCTTACATAGGCTGTCCCTCTGATGTACTCATTTCTGATCCTATCCATCCTCGTTACTCCCAGACAGAACCTCAACATTTTCATCTCTGCTACCTCCAGCTCTGCCTCCTGTCTTTTCCTCAGCCCCACTGTTTCTAAACCATACAACACTGCTGGCCTCAACACCGTCTTGTACACTTTTCCTTTCATTCTTCCTGATACTCTCCTACCGCACATCACACCGGACATTTTTCTCCAACCATTACAACATGCCTGCACATGCTTCTTCACCTCTTTTCCACAGTCTCCATTGCTCTGGATTGTTGAGCCTAAGTACTTAAAATCCTCCACCTTCCTTATCTCTGCTCCCTGTAACCTCACCGTTCCTCTTGGGTCCTTATCGTTCACACACATGAATTCTATTTTACTGAGGCTAACCTTCATTCCTCTTCTTTCCAGGGCATACCTCCACCTCTCTAGATTTTCCTGCACTTGTTCTCTGCTCTCACTACAGATCACGATGTCATTTGCAAACATCATAGTCCATGGAGATTCTTGTCTAACCTCATCTGTCAGCCTGTCCATCACCATAGCAAACAAGAAGGCGCTCAGAGCTGACCCTTGATGCAGTCCCACCAACACCTTGAACACTTCTGTCACACCGACAGCACATCTCACCACTGTCTTACATATGTCATACATGTCCTGCACCACTCTAACATACTTCTCTGCCACTCCAGACTTCCTCAAGCAATACCACAGTTCCTCTCTCGGCACACTGTCACATGCTTTCTCCAGATCCACAAAAACACAATGCAGCTTCTTCTTATATATATATATATATATATACACACACACACACACACACACACACACACACACACACACACACACACACACACACACAGTGGAGCCTCGGAATCCAAACGCTGTAGAGTTCGAACAAATCGGAATCCAAACAAAAAAATCTATGATTTTTTTTCATCCCGGAAACCAAACAAAAATTCGAGAAACGCACAAGAAAAAATGAGACTGAGAGGGAGGAAAAGTGTACGACTTTCAGAAGTCCGGGGGTTGTTGATACTGTCTTACCCTGATAAAGCGCGCTGTTCTGGGGAAGTCAAGAAGTTGTTGATAGTATGTATCACTCTGATAAAGCTGTCCTGGGGAAGTCTGGAAGTTGTTGATATAGTACTATGTACGTATCACCCTCACAAAGCTAAAGCTTGCGCTAATGCACTAAAGCTAAGCTAAAGCAGCACTGTGAACACCTGTAACAATGAAGTCATGAGCCACTTCGGTAAGGTTTTGAAAAGAAGGGCGAAACAAGCCACATTAGAAATGTTCTTCAAGAAAAGAAAGGAACATCCTGAAGAAGAGTCATCCATGCCAATGCGAGTAGCAAGAGAAAAAAAAAACACCTTTGACTGATTAATTTGAAGCTGTTATGGAAGGGGATCCTCAGCCTCTCTCCCTCTCTGTTATGGAAGGGGATCCGCTTCCTCTCGCCCTCTCTGTTATGGAAGGGGATACACTTCTCTTCCTCTCCAACATTTATGTATGCCAACTGCTCACCACCACAAAGGTTAAAATTCTTATTTTTATTGTTCTTATGCTTTAAAGGAATGAATGACGTTTAACGGCACTTTCAACACATATAGTGTGTTATATTGTGCCAAACATGGTTATTTTATATTAAGTACAATGACTAAGCTTCAATTTCAAATCGCAAATGATTACTGAAGCTCAGATAAACCAAATCATTTTCTTCAAACAATCAATTTTCGCATAAAACCCAACTGAAAGATGAAAAGGTAATATTAACAAAAACAGGTCTGGCTAAGAGTGTGCATTCCTATACTTTTCCAACCAACAGTAAAAGTCTGTTGTTTTTTTAGGCAGAATTGCAACACTCTAGCAATAGAATTCATGCTAACTATAACACAAATTCAGAATTTATAAAACATTTCAATATCTTTTAAAAACTGCAGGATTACTGAAGCATTAAATTTAGTAAAAAGATCGTGCAGGTTATTAATGTTAAAATGTTGGTACCTAGTCTCAGCAAAATCTGTGCAATCTATTAAAATGTGCTTGACAGTCAGGGGGACTGAACAAGTGTCTCACACACAGGCGCAGGCTCCCCTTTCAGTAAATAGTGTAATGTAGGTGTGGCCAATACGAGTTCTGGCCAACACTACTACTTCTCTTCTACTTGTTCGACTTGAGTAAGAATATAAACTTTTTACACTGGGCTTTATGAGATGAAGTTTACTGTTAGTCTCTTCATCCCACTGGCTTTGCCACTGATTTAAAACAAAACTATTTACTCGACACTTTACGGCAGTATAGGGGACCTTGTTCTCAGAAACATGATGATTAAGAGCTTTCTTAGCTAGTTTATCGGCCTTTTCATTACCTTTGATGCCAACGTGACTGGGGCTCCAAACAAACACTATATTTTTTCCACCCTCAATGAGATCGTGGCACCTTTGTAAAATCTTTAAAAGTGTATGGTTCTCAAAATCATTTCCCTGTAAGGCAGTTAAGCTAGACAAAGAATCTGAGAAAATAATAAAATCTTTTCCATAATAAGAAGACACAATATCAAGTGCATGCAGAATCGCCCGCAATTCTGCTGTAAAAATAGAAGGTCCATCCAAAAGTCGGAGCTGGACATTCAAACCATTGGTGACTGTAGCGGCTGCTACTCTGTTGTTATCCTTAGAGCCATCTGTAGAAATAGCCCTAAAGTCCCTATATAGATCTCTCAATTGACCAAACAACATCTGAAACACTGAAGGATCCAAAGAATTTTTAGGAAACTCAGATAGTGACAGATTTACATGTGGTCTCTTTAATTTCCAAGGTGGGATATCAGGTATATCATATAGTTCTATATTCTTGAGATCTGGCCACACAACTTTAAGTGAATCTTTAATTCTCAAAGCAAATGGACAAAGCAAATGGACTGTTGGTTTGTTTTAATTAAGTTTAATTAATTAATTGTTTTAATTATTGTTTTAATTTAATTAATTTCTTTTAAAATACTGTACAGACATTCTTCCGCCAAGGCCCATCTCATGCAAATCCTTTAAAATTCTGTATTTCCAAGTGGTATCATATGCTTTTTCTAGATCAAAGAAAACTGATACCATGTGTTCACCTCTTGCAAATGCATCTCGAACGTTAGATTATCGTTAGCTATCAAATGGTCTGTAGTGCTTCTAAAATGTCTAAAACCACTTTGTGACTTTGATATTAAGTGGTTCTTCTCAAGATACCAAATCAAACGAGCATTTATCATACGTTCCATGGACTTGCACAAGCAACTAGTTCAAGCAATGGGACGGTAGTTTGTAGGGTCTGTGTGATCTTTACCAGGTTTTGGAACTGGAATAATGGTAGCTTCCCTCCAGGAGTCTGGAAAACTACCCATTTCCCATATACCATTGAAAATATGGAACAAAACATTTAACGGTCCAACAGAAGTATCGTGAGATTTGTTTAATGATTCCCTTAGTTCATGCATACTAAAGAAATCGTTATAATTTTCCAAATTGTCCGAGTTGAACTTGAGTTTGATTTTCTCCTGCTGATTTTTACACTTTTGAAATGTTGGAGTACAGTGTTCTGCAGAAGAATTTTTCTTAAATTCTTCTGCAAGAGTGTTAGTTATGTCAACTTTATCAGTGGCTTTATTCCCATTTGATTTATTAATGTGTTTTAAAGAACTATTTACTAGTTTTTCACTTATCTTGCGTACCATTTCCCATGTTTTTCCCACTAATGATCCTGTATTTAGCTTTGAAACATATTCTTTCCATGATTTCCTTTTATTTTCTTTAATTGTACGCCATGCATTTGCGCGGGCTGCTCTATGTTTATCTAAATTAACTTGTGTAGACTCATGTTTAAAAATATTTAAGGCCTTTTTGCATTCTTTAATGGCCTTTTGACAGTCATCAGTAAACCATGGTTTACGTATGGATTTTGGAATTGACGAGGACTTAGACACAGTTTTGAAGGCAATATTTGTGACACAGGTAGCAAAGTCATCTTTTGTTTTAATACTGGTTTGGAATGTGTTTAGATAGATTTCTTCATTGCACAATTCCTGGAAAGCTGTCCAATCAGCTTTATGTAAATGCCATTTTGGGGGCTTTCCAGAATCGAAAGGGGTGGTTGTATTAATGAAGATTGGGAAGTGGTCACTACCGCACTGATTATCACCAACTTCCCAAACAAGATCCATAAACAAGGCAGGAGAGCAAATGCTCAAATCAATAGATGTAAAGGAGCCTGAAGATGGATGGAGATATTTAGGAATTTTAGAATTTAAAATGCACAGATCATGACGTGTTCCAAAATCTTCTACCAATTGACCACTATTGTCTGAATTTTGACAACCCCAAGTAGCACTATGTGCATTGAAGTCTCCAAGCAAGAGAACAGGTGTGTGTATGTGTGTGTGTGTGTGGGGGGGGGGGGTGTTTGGTCTAAAAGTTCGTCCAATTCATTTGCATTAAACCTGTGTTTGGGAAGGATATATATGGAACACACTGTTATAGTTTTATGAAGTTGCACTCTCATGGATACAGCTTGCAGGCGTGTATTTAATGTAAAAAGCTCATGAGGGACATTTGATTTCTAGACTGAATGGAATAAAACCTTATTTGTAATGGGAAAAGGGCATTACCATTTTCTGATGCGTAGCGGGAGTGACATTATAGAACTTAACTGGTAATTAAAACATACTAAAAAAAGGCTCATTGCCAACTTGTGTGCGAATGAGGAAAAAGGAGCGTTACATCATCTCAACCAATCAGCAGGAAGGAGGACAGCCATTGGCTGAATTTGAATCACGTGCGAGCGAATACTCAAACCGTGAGTGCAAAACCGCGAATAGTCAAGGGCCTACTGTATATATATATATATATATATACACACACACACACACACACACACACACACACACACACACACACACACACAAACACAATATATATATATATATATTATATATAAAAGCACAAACTGGCAGAAGTGAAAAGAATACAGACGCTCCCCGACTTACGTTTTTAATTGGTTCCGGACGGCCGAACGCAAGTTGAAACTTAAACATCCATAAATACCATTACCGTATCTCATAAAACATCCTAAATCAATTATTATAAACATAACATTGTAAAAAAATATCAAATAATATCAACATTAATTTCAAACAAGTCACTTATTTATACCGAGTCACTTACAATATGTGAGGCGTTCAATACCGAAAGTAGTGTACTTGCTGTGGGTTATACGGACTTCCGGTCTTTCAAGTGCACAAGGGTGCCGTTGAACTCGTTTACAACACAGCCTGCACTGATGTGAATCACGGAGCGGAGAGTTCTCTTTCCTGGATGAAACCTGAAGGTGTTCATTCATTTTACAACTCTCTTTGCTTAACTGAGTATGCATGGTAGATTGCGCCAATCCGAGCAGATAGTTCATTCATCTCTGTGTATGAGACTTGTGCCCATGCAAGTAGGCTCGCTCTCTCTCTCTCTCTCTATATATATATATATATATATATATATATATGCAGTGGTGGTCTAGTGGTACAGAGCACTGGATCGCTGATCCAAAGGTTGGGGGTTCAAGTCCCACTCTCCACAAGGTAGTCGCTGTCCCCCCCCCCAGAGCAGCTAACTGGGTTATCAAAGGCAGGCCATGTCTCTCACTGTCTATGATGAGAGGCATGTAAAAGAACCATTGCTGATTTTTGTAAAGAGTAGCTACAAAGTCTTTGAAGAAAAAAAAAGTAAAATCGAAAAAACATAAAAAGGATGAACGTAAAGTTGGAGAGCGTCTGTAACAGCTTCACTATTGCAGCTGGTTAAAAACAAGCAAATTCGTAACAGGGTGTGTTTATGAGTCAAAATTTGTTTTCTGTTTCTTAACTGGCAGGAATAGTGCCATGTGTCTCAGACCAAGCTACTTTGTTTATTTCTCCTCTTCAGGGCCACACCCTGTTTTGAGCCTGCACACAGAAGAGCATGGATAAAGTTTGAGAAATAAGGCAGGCTGTGTGTGTGTGTGTGTGTGTGTGTGAGAGCACTGAAACCCAGATGGGGACCTTGTATTGTGTGTGTGTGTGTGTGTGTGTGTGTGTGTGTGTGTCCGAGAGCTGTATTGTTGTACAGTGAGTCTGTCAGCAGGATGAAGGCTTACGAACTCAGCCATTGATCCTTTTACATCACCTCTTATTATGTTGCTGCTGGTGTCTGGGCTTTTGTGCGTGTTCAGACTTTTCTTTCTGTAAAAACTGCACTGTCAACAACATACTCCAGGCTTCAATCTATCAGAACCCAAAATCACATACAGTTTCTACTGATCACACACCTGGTCATTAACATCATATGTTAAACTCAACTTTGTATACTGTATATCAATTTGTTTCATTTGTTTTTTATTACATCCTTCACTAGAGACAGTTAAGTACTCACTCACTCCTATTAGAACCACAGGGGCTGGAGCCTATCTTTGTCAAAACTGGGTGAAGGCAGGACCTTCTTGCTGTGATGCAGATGTGCTAACCACTACACTGCTGTGCCACCCTGACAGTTGACTAGCAAGAATTTTTCTTTTTTAGTAAAATAAATATGCAGCTCATTCAGCTTCTGGACCTCGTCTATATCTGAGACTTTAAACAAGTAACATTTTCTTTTCTTTCTTTTTTTTTTAATAATTATACAATTTGTCATGAAGCTTAAGGAACCCAGATAACAGAAATGTTTCCTCAGGATCATAACTGATAAAAAAAAAGGCTGCTCGCATTAATATACATAAAATGCTAAAATTCTGTAGCCCTGTGATCTATACCATCAAACATTTATTTAGTTCTTACTTTACATTCAGAATTAGGGGCAGTGGTGGTCTAGTGGTATAGGGCGCTGGATCGATGATCCTAAGGTTGGGGATTCGAGTCCTACTCTCCACAAGATTGTCTCTGTCCTCCCCAGTGCAGCTAACTGGGTTATCAAAGGCGGGCCATGTCTCTCACTGTCTATAGTGAGAAGCATGTAAAAGAACCATTGCTGACTTTCGTAAAAGAGTAGCTGCAAAGCCGTCAGCGTGCTTCTGTCCCTTGCTAAAGGGTTGTGTCTGGAAGAGCATCTGATGTAAAAACCTATACCAAATCAAACGTGCGAATCATTCGCTGTGGTGAACCCTGATAAAGGGAAAAAGCCAGAAGGAAATCTCTCTCTCATCACTTTACATTCAGAATGAGAAACTAATTTCAGATGTGTTCAATGTATACTTTGCTTCTTTGATGAATTAAGGGAAGTACATTTTTACATCAGAGGTAACCCGTATCAAAACCTTATTGTTCGTGTAGTGACAGTTGGTTCTAAAAGTCATACTCCTCTGTTATTAGTGATCAGAATCACATAAGATTGTTCCTTTGGACAACAGCTCGAGGTCTGTTGAGCCTTGTTTTGGATTTTTTTTTTCTCCACGATGGACAAAACCAAATACTCTATGGTATTTAATTTACATGAATAAAAATCCAGACACTTAGGATTAACAAATAGGATTCATTTTACGATATAATTTCATTTATATTTATTTATCTTTTGCATCTCTAGCATTTAAAACTGTAAAAGTAGTGCAGGAAGGAGCGCTACCGCAGGTCGTTCATTCCCACCGCTATCAGACTGTACAACGCCACTTTGTAACTGTCTGTGAAAATACCGGTTATGTGCAATAAAAACCCCGCGCACTTTAATCAACCACATCTACCCCACTGACTGTGAACCATATCAACCCATCTCTGCCCTCAGATACATTACACTTTAATATAGGCCAGTCTATAAAGTTGCTCCATTCTATTCTTTTCTTTTATTGTTTATTAATTTATACTATTTATGTATCTACTTATTTATTTACTTATATAATATATATGTACGTGTGTATGTTTGTATTTGTATCTATTTTTGCACCCCCTACTGATGGTACCTCAAGAGCCTGTAACAGTGAATTTCTCCATTGTGAGATTAATAAAGCTGTATCTTATCTTATCTTAATTTATTTATTCATTCACGGATTTATCCGCCACTGAAAACGGAAGTCGGCGACGTCACCAATAAAAAGTCCAGCAAGGCAAGGTTTGCGCAAGACGAAGCGCTATTGGTCACCATGGAAACATCTCTCGAGGGTTTTCAGGGAGACCAAGCAACCGCTAACAGGCTACACATACAGTATTAGCAAATGAAGATGGGAGCAGACAATTCGCTGTGGCGACGGAACAGCCGAAAGGAAAAGAAGAAGAAACCTTAAAATCACAATAACCTTTCAGAAAAAAAGTTAAATAAAACAACTCTGTAAACCGGTTTAAAAAAAAAACACTTTAGAGATCCAACAGCCCTCCTCCCCCTCTCCCACACGCGCCACAGCCGCTCGGCTATAAAGTTGATGGGGAAAAGGCGCGTGTGCGGCATTCCTGAGGTAAAAGTAAAGCCAGCAAAATAAATAACAAATAAAGATAGGAAAATGTGTGTGTGTGTGTGTGTGTGTGAGAGAGAGAGAGAGAGAGAGAGAGAGAGAGAGAGAAAGTGAGTGAGAGAGAGAGAGAGAAACTCACCATTCGTACTTTCATAACTGTGTGGAAGTTTCCCTCTTCGGTAGCATACTGCCTGAGGAAAAGTTAAAGTCTCTCTCACACACACACACACACACGGAAGGAGGGGGGGGAGAGAGAGAGAGAGAGAGAGAGAGAGAGAGATATGAACACAAAATTGCCCTCTACCTCTCCATCTATCTTGCATCGCGCGACCTCCAGAAGAATTCCAGTTTGAACCGGATCGCCTAACAGCCGCTTCATCCGTGTAATTTTAGCATTTACACCCGCCTCACGCAGCCTTGTTATTTCTATTATTCTCGCTCGCTCATCTCTTACTGATTCTTCCAAACTGCTGAATCCTATGAGGGTCCCAGGGAGCTGGAGCCTATCTCAGCCGGCCTCACGGTGAAGGCAGGTACAGCTGTGTTGCCCCAGCTGTCTGACATTGATATGAACAGCTACACAGTAGTTCACGTGACTGAAGAACACTGAGAAATCAGACAGGTGTGGAGCACCGCGATATTTTCATTTTGACCGATACTTGTGTGAAGAAGACAAATAACGAGAGAGACGGAGCAATACCTTCCACCCTGGAGTTTTGAATTCAAGTCCGCTCTACAGGTACTAAACTAAAATAATTTAAATTTATAGGAAGAATAATTATAATTCTTGTTGATTAAGCTCACATCTGAGCATCAGATTGAATAACACATCAGTGCATTGCTTACCTGAGCAGCTGCAGGTGTGTCTGTGAGAAGACACAGAGAACTTGCACCTTCTCACAGCGTGGGTTTATCCACTGTTACAGTGTGTGGTGCACGTGAGTGACTTGCACGGGAGTACAATGGCAGCTGCTTATCCAGCACTTGCACCAAGTCGACTGTAAAGGGTCCTCGATCACTGCTCAACCCCCACATCATCAACCCCCACACCATCAACACCCCCACCATCAACACCCCCACCATCAACACCCCACACCATCAACACCCCACCATCAACCCCACACCATCAACACCCCCACCATCAACCCCACACCATCAACACCCCCACCATCAACACCCCACCATCAACCCCACACCATCAACACCCCACACCATCAACACCCCCACCATCAACACCCCCACCATCAACCCCACACCATCAACACCCCACCATCTCAACACCCCACCATCAACACCCCACCATCAACCCTCCCACCATCAACACCCCACCATCAACCCCACACCATCAACACCCCCACCATCAACTCCACACCATCAACACCCCCACCATCAACCCCACACCATCAACACCCCACCATCAACTCCCCACCATCAACACCCCACTATCAACCCCACACCATCAACACCCCACCATCAACCCTCCCACCATCAACACCCCCACCATCAACCCCACACCATCAACCCCACACAATCAACCCCCCACCATCAACCCCACACCATCAACACCCCCACCATCAACTCCCCCACCATCAACACCTCCACCATCAACCCCACTTACCCAAGGATTTCCTTATTTTCTCCTGTTCTTTCCTACTTATTTTCCTTTATTAAAGTGTTGCTCATCCTGCTGTACTCGGTGCGCTACCTTAAGGGTTGAATTGAATGTCCAGAAACGGTGTCTAGATGTATAGAGACCGGACATAATAAACACCGAAAACTTCAGAATGAATATTTGCTGGGTGACAAAGAGCTTTGCATCTTTCTGCTATGCCATAATGATCCATTGGATAAAGATAACAGTTTTTGTAACATCCCAGTGAATCGCAGTGTGGTTTCAGGGCAGGCCAATCCACAGTCGATATGATCTTCTCACTTCGTCAACTGCAAGAGAAGTGTCGGGAGCAGCAGAAGCCCCTGTACATTGCCTTCATAGATCTGACTAAAGCATTCGACCTGGTCAGCAGAAGCGGACTCTTCAGCCTCCTGCAGAAGATTGGATGTCCTCAAAGGTTACTTCAAATCGTGACCTCCTTTCACGAGGACATGAGGACTTCTGAAGCCTTCCCAGTGAGCAGTGGTGTGAAGCAAGGCATCGCGGATGACGCTGCACTGATGTCCCACACTGAGACTGGTCTTCAAGAGCTAGTCAATCGCCTGTCCCATGCCTGTAATGAATTCGGACTGACCATCAGCCTGAAGAAGACAAACATCCTTGGCCAGGGCACAAACACAGTCCCGAACATCAACATAAATAACACGCAGCTTGAGGTCGTGGACTCCTTCACCTACCTGGGATCCACTATCACCAACACTCTCTCTCTTGACGCAGAGATCTCATGCAGAATCAGGAAAGCCGCCGCAGTGATGTCCAAACTGAACAAGCGTGTATGGAGTAACACCCAGCTAACGGAGAACACCAAGCTATGTGTCTACCAGGCCTGTGGACTCAGCACACTCCTTTATGGCAGTGAGGCCTGGTCCACGTACGCTGGTCAGGAAAAGCGGCTCAACAGCTTCCACCTCCGCTGTCTCAGGCGTCTGCTCCATATAAAATGGCAAAACAAGTAACCAACACCGAGGTACTACAGCGTGCTGGCATGCCAAGTCTGCTCGCACTACTTAGCCAGAGACGACTTAGGTGGTTGGGTCACGTACGGCGAATGGACGAGGGGCGCATCCCTAAAGACATGTTGTATGGAGAGCTGAGTGAGGGCTCCCGCGCACAGGAAGACCACAGCTTCGGTACAAGGACGTGTGCAAGCGGGACACGAAATTATCTGGCATTGACATCAACACCTGGGAAGGCACTGCTGAAACACGCCAGCTCTGGAAGACCAGTGTCAACTAGGGGGTCAACAAAACTGAAAGCAACAGAATAAACAAGCTAGCTGAGAAAAGAGCAAAGAGGAAAGAAAGGGCAGCCCCCATGGCACCTCAAAGCCCTTTTGTATGCAGTAACTGTTAAAGAAACTGTCACTCTAGGATGGGCCTTTGCAGTCACTCCTCTATATATATATATATATATATGTCTGTCTTCCTTTCGGCTTTTTCCCTTTTTTACTCAGGAGTCGCCACAGCAAATCATCTGATTTGCACATTTTTTTTCATTTGGCAGAGGTTTTTACGTCGGATGCCCTTCCTGTCACAACCCTTTTAGCAAGGGACAGAAACACGCTGACGACTTTGCAGCCTACTCTTTACGAAAGTCAGCAATGGTTCTTTTACATGCCTCTCACCATAGACAGTGAGAGACATGGCCCGCCTTTGATAACCCAGTTAGCTGCACTGGGGGGGGACAGTGACAATCTTGTGGAGAGTGGGACTCGAACCCCCAACCTTTGGATCAGCGATCCAGCGCCCTATACCACTAGACCACCACTGCCCCCTATATATATATATATATATATAGGATTTTCTGAGTAGATCCTTCCGTAGGAGAGTGCTCAATACTTTTTGGTAGATTCTTCTATAATCACCTGAAGAGAGAGGATGGTTTCACCACCCCTCGAAACAGATCTGTAGTGATAAATGGAGTTTCAATAGAAAGTCTTTGTCCTGTCCTTTTATTTTTGTGTATATATATATATATATATATATATATATATATATATATATATATATATAATTTTCTGAGTAGATCCTTCCGTAGGAGAGTGCTCAATACTTTTTGGTAGAGCAAATAACAATAAAAATAAAAGGACAGGACAAAGACTTTCAATTGAAACTCCATTTATCACTACAGATCTGTTTCGAGGGGTGGTGAAACCATCCTCTCTCTTCGGGTGATTATAGAGGAATAATCTTCTATATATAATAATATATAATCTAATATAATTCTATAATCACCTGAAGAGAGAGGATGGTTTCACTACCCCTCGAAACAGATCTGTAGTGATAAATGGAGTTTCAATAGAAAGTCTTTGTTCTGTCCTTTTATTTTTATTATATATATATATGTATATCACAATCACAATATGCTAAGTTTTTTGATGAAGGTCATTATTTTCTGTAATGTACTGATAAAAATTAAACTTTCATATATTTTAGATTCATTGCACACCAACTGAAATATTTCAGGTCTTCTATTGTTTTAACACTGATGATTTTGGCATACAGCTCATGAAAACCCAATATTACTAGCTCAAAAAATTAGCATATCATGAAAAGGTAGTCTAAACGAGCTATTAACCTAAACATCTGAATCAACCAATTAACTCTTAACACCTCCAAAAGATTCCTGAGGATTTTAACAACTCCTAGCCTGGTTCATTATTCAAAACCGCAATCATGGGTAAGACTGCCGACCTGACTGCTGTCCAGAAGGCCATCATTGACACCCTCAAGCAAGAGGGTAAGACAGAAAGAAATCTCTTAGTGAATAGGCTGTTCCCAGAGTGCTGTATCAAGGCACCTCAGTGGGACATCCGTGGGAAGGAAAAAGTGTGGCAAAAAACACTGCACAACCCGAAGAGGTGACCGGACCCTGAGGAAGATTGTGGAGAAGGGCCGATTCCAGATATTGGGGACCTGTGGAAGCAGTGGACTGGGCTACAGGCGCCGCATTCCCCAGGTCAAGCCACCTTTGAACCAGAAAGAGCGGCAGAAGCGCCTGACATGGGCTACAGAGAAGCAGCACTGGACTGTTGCTCAGTGGTCCAAAGTACTTTTTTCGGATGAAAGCAAATTTTGCATGTCATTTTGGAAATCAAGGTGCCAGAGTCTGGAGGAAGACTGTGGAGAAGGAAATGCCAAAATGCCTGAAGTCCAGTGTCAAGTACCCACAATCAGTGATGGTCTGGGGTGCCATGTCAGCTGCTGGTGGACAAGAAGAGGGAAGGCATGAATCTAGGATTGAGAGTAGGGACTTTGAATGTTGGAGCTATGCAAGGAAAAGAGAGAGAGCTGGCTGACATGATGCCGAGGAGGACGATGGACATACTGTGTGTTCAAGAAACCAGGTGGAAAGGTCGCAAAGCTAAAAGCTTAGGAGCAGTGTTTAAGCTGTTTTATCATGGTGTGGATGTGGGAAGAGAAATGGAGGAGGAGTCATCTTGAAGGAGGGGTTTGTCAGGAATGTTCTCGAAGTGAAAAGAGTGTCAGACAGAGTGATGAGTTTCAAGTTAGAAATTGAAGGTGTGATGTTCAATGTTGTTAGTGCTTATGCCCCACAGGCAGGATGTGAGCTAGAAGAGAAGGAGAGATTCTGGAGTGACTTAGATGAAGTGAGGTGAGTGGCAGGTTTGGCAGGTTTGGATGTACTGTACTGATAAAAGAACAACACATAAAACCCACTTGTTCACCCAGAGGTGAAAGAGTGGTCATTGGTGCAGACTTCAATGGATATGTTGGTGCAGGCAACAGTGAAGTGATGGGCAGGTTTGGTATCCAGGACAGGAACACAGAAGGACAGATGTTGATCGATTTTGCAAAAAGGATGGAAATGGCTGTGGCGAATACTTTCTTCAAGAAGAGGCAGGAGCATAAAGTGACTTATAAAAGCAGAGATAGGAGTGTTACAAAGTAGTAGTGGGTGAGAGTGTTACCAAACAGCATAGGATGGTGATGTGCAGGATGACGCTGATGGTGAGGAAGGTGAAAAAGGCAAAGGCAGAGAAGAAGACAAAGTGGTGGAAGCTGAAAAAGGAAGAGGGTTGTGTTGTCTTCAAGGAGTTGAAACAGGCTTTGGGTGGTCAGGAAGTGCTTCCACTGGCATAGTCCAATATCTCCGTGCACACATCAACTATATGTAAAACAATGGCCAAAAATGGTGTTCATGGGAGGACTCCAAGGAGGAAGCCACTGCTGTCTAAAAAAAAGCATTGTTGCTCGTTTAAAGTTCGCAAGAAGGCACTTGGACACTCCACAGAAGTTTTGGCAAAAAATTTTGTGGACTGATGAAACCAAAGTTGAATTGTTTGGGAGGAACACACAATGTCATGTGTGGAGGAAAAATGGAACAGCTCACCAACATCAACACCACATCCCCACCATTAAGCATGGTGGAGGGTGCATCATGGTTTGGGGCTGTTTTGCTGCCTCGGGGCCTGGACAACTTGCAATCATTAATGGAAAATGAATTCAAAAGTTTATCAGGATGTTTTGCAGGAAAACCCGAGACCGTCTGTCAGACAGTTGAAACTAAAGAGAGGATGGATGCTGCAACGTGACAGTGATCCACAACACAGAAGTAAATCAACTTTGGAACGGTCTCAGAAGAACAAAATACACGTTCTGGCGTGGCCAAGTCAAAGTCCAGACTTGAACCCCAATGAGATGCTGTGGCATGACCTCAAGACAGCGATTCATGCCAGACATCCCAGGAATCTGACTGAACTACAGCAGTTTTGTAAAGACGAATGGGACAAGATTGGTCCTGATCAATGTGCCAGACTGATCTGCAGCTACAGGAAGCATCTGGTTGAAGTTATTGCTGCCATAGCGGGGGGGGGGGGTAAAAATAATTTTAACCTAATATTAAATGCGATGGTTCAGTTACTTATTCCTCCCCCCTTCTGTCATTGCTTGCATGCTATCCTCATTAAAATATGAAAACCTATAAATGTTTGGGTGGTTTTAGTTAAAGCAGATACTGTTTTTTCATCTGTGTGATTTTGACAAAGATCAGATCACATTTGATGGTGATTTTATGCAGAAATGTGAGAAATTCCAAAAAGTTCAGATTCTTTTTCATACCACTGTATATATATATATATATATATAGTAGTCTTTCTAAAAAATTAGCATTATTTTCTGTAATGTACTGATAAACATTAGACTTTCATATATTTTAGATTCATTACACATAACTGAAGTAGTTCAAGCCTTTTATTGTTTTAATATTGATAATTTTGGTAAAAAAGACAAGAAAAACCAAAAATTCCTATCTCAAAAAATTAGCATATTTCATCCGA
The DNA here is from genome assembly GCA_024760905.1 of Plotosus lineatus. Taxonomy (NCBI): domain Eukaryota; kingdom Metazoa; phylum Chordata; class Actinopteri; order Siluriformes; family Plotosidae; genus Plotosus; species Plotosus lineatus. Next base: position 1,940,865 of record CM045748.1, read on the forward strand.
CCAATAAAAGTGTTTTTAATACAAAAAAGTCAACCTTCAAATAATTATATTCGGTTATGCACTCAATACTTGGTTGGGAATCCCTTTGCAGAATGACTGCTTCAATGTGGCGTGGCATGGAGGCAATCAGCCTGTGGCACTGCTGAGGTGTTACAGAGGCCCAGGATGCTTCGATAGCGGCCTTAAGCTCATCCACAGTGTTGGGTCTGGTGTCTCTCAACTTTCTCTTCACAATATCCCACAGATTCTCTATGGGCTTCAGGTCAGGAGAGTTGGCAGGCCAATTGAGCACAGTAATACCATGGACAGTAAATCATTTATCAGTGGTTTTGGCACTGTGAGCAGGTGCCAGGTCGTGCTGAAAAATGAGATCTTCATCTCCATAAAGCTTTTCAGCAGATGGAAGCATGAAATGCTCCAAAATCTCTTGATAGCTAGCTGCATTGACCCTGCCCTTGATAAAACACAGTGGACCAACACCAGTAGTTGACATGGCACCCCAGACCATCACTGACTGTGAGTACTTGACACTGGACTTCAGGCATTTTGGCATTTCCTTCTCCCCAGTCTTCCTCCAGACTCTGGCACCTTGATTTCCGAATGACATGCAAAATTTGCTTTCAGATAAGATACAGATACAGCTTTATTAATCTCACAATGGAGAAATTCACTGTTACAGGCTCTTGAGGTACTATCAGTAGGGGGTGCAAAAATAGATACAAGTACGAACATACACACATACATATATAAGTAAATAAATAAATAGATACATAAATAGTATAAATTACTAAACAATAAAAGAAAAGAATGGAGCAACTTTATAGATTGGCCTATATTAAAGTGTAATGTATCTGAGTGCAGAGTAGATGGGTTGATATGGTTGACAGTCAGTGGGGTAGATGTGGTTGATTAAAGTGCGCGGGGTTTTTATTGCACATAACCGGTATTTTCACAGACAGTTACAAAGTGGCGTTGTACAGTCTGATAGCGGTGGGAATGAACGACCTGCGGTAGCGCTCCTTCCTGCACTGAGGATGCCTCAGTCGTCCACTGAAGGAGCTGCTTAGCTCCTCGACAGTCTGGTGCAGTGGGTGAGAGCTGTTGAACAGGATGGATGTGAGCTTTGCTATTGCTTTTGCATCCAAAAAAGCACTTTGGATCACTGAGCAACAGTCCAGTGCTGCTTCTCTGTAGCCCATGTCAGGCGCTTCTGGTTCATCTTTTGTCATCTTTTGGTTGATTCAGATGATTAGGTTAATAGCTCGTTGAGAGTACCTTTTCATGATTTGCTAATTTTTTGAGAAAGGAATTTTGGGTTTTCATGAGCTGTATGCCAAAATCATCAGAATTAAAACAAGAAAAGACCTGAAATATTTCAGTTGGTGTGCAATGAATCTAAAATATATGAAAGTTTAATTCTTATCAGTATATTACAGATAATAATGAACTTTATTACAATATGCTAATTTTTTTTAGAAGGACTAGTATATATCAGTTATATAGTGTGTTACCCTTGTGTTAAGACGTCATGTCTGTGATCTGTGTTTACACTGTTTTGTGGACTTTTGTAACCCTAAGCAAATATGATTGGTGAGAAGCATAAGCCTACTAGCATGGGTGCAAGTCTCACACACAGTGATGAATTAACTATCTGCTCGGATCAGTACATCTACCATGCATACTCAATTCAGCAAAGAGAGTTGTAAAAACAATGAAAATCCGAATCCAGGAAAGAGCTCTCCGGTCTGCTGGCTCCACATCAGTGTAGGCTGTGTTCTAAACAAGTTCAACGGCACCCTTGCGCACTTGAAAGACCACAACTCTATATAGCCCACATTGCTGTAACAACATGTTCACTTTCAAGTTACGTTCAACCATCCGGAACCAATTAAAAACATAAGTCGGGGAGCGTCTGTATATTGTGTGTGTATATATATATATATATATATATAAAACACATACATACATACACACACACACACACACACACACACACATACATACAGTCGACCCCCAACTTATGAAGACCCCTGTGTACCAAATCCCTGGGTTACAAAAACCATTTTCCTGAGTTTCCGTCCCCGAGATACGAAACAACCCCCTCTTACGAAAAGAAATTTAAAATTCAAGCGCGCCAATCAAAATTTCACAAGACGCGCGAGTTGCTCTCTGTATCTCTGTAATTAACTATCTGCTTGGATTGGTGCAATCTACCATGTATACTCAGTTAAGCAAAGAGAGCAGTAAAATGAATGAAAACCCGATACCAGAAAAGGAAGGGAACTCTTCTCTATCAAAGAAAACGCTGTAGTGATTCACATCAGTGCAGGCTGAGTAGTAAACGAGTTCAACAGCGCCCTTGCTCACTTGACAAACCAGAAGTCCATATAACCCGCACTTTGTTTCAAGCACAGCAAAAAAACTACTTTTGGTATTGAGCGCCTCACATACTGTAAGCGTTGATTGGCTGTTTTAAGCTTCATGTAAAGTGATCATCCGTCGACCATCGGAACCATTTCCAAGCAGAAAGATCGCATCACAGAGAATGTTAAAGGTTTTATTTGATACTGTATTTGATATTTGATGAGTGAATTTGATTAAAATTTATTTGAACTTAATGTTGATATTATTTTAATTGTGTATGAGACTTGCACCCATGCTAGTCGGCTTACGCTTCTGACCAACCATATTTGCTTCGGGTTACAAAAATCCGCAAAACAGTGTAAACACAAAGATCACAGAGACGACGCTTTAACACAAGGGCAACACGCTATATAACTGATATTTTATATATATATATATATATATATATATATATATATATATATATATATATAACTGATATTACATAAAACGATATATCTATAACTGAACTGGGAAGGAGGGGCACGTTCAATCTGTCTTTTGTAAACAATGGACGCAGCGTCATTACGTCAGCGTACTACGTAGGTATGTCTTTACTCAAAATTTGAATTTTTTTGAACAACAACAACAAAAAAAAAACGTAAAACGGATGAACGCAAGTTGGGGAGTGTCTGTGTATATATTAGTTGAGGAGAGAAATTTTTGGAATAAATTATAGAAATTTCATTTTCTCATCGACTCACTTTAGAATATTTACGAAATTCATTCAGAGATCTTAATAGGGCAGTGGTGGTCTAGTGGTATAGGGCGCTGGATCGCTGATCCAAAGGTTGGGGGTTCGAGTCCCACTCTCCACAAGGTTGTCACTGTCCCTCCCAGTGCGGCTAACTGGGTTATCAAAGGTGGGCCATGTCCGTCACTGTCTATGGTGAGATGCATGTAAAAGAACCATTGCTGACTTTCGTAAAGAGTAGCTGCAAAGTCGTCAGCGTGTTTCTGTCCTTTGCTAAAAGGGTTGTGACAGGAAGGGCATCCGACGTAAAAACCTCTGCCAAATCAAACGTTCGAATCAGATGATTTGCTGTGGCGACTCCTGAGTAAAAGGGAAAAAGCCGAAAGGAAGACAGACAGACATTCAGAGATCTTCATAGTCATTTCACCCTGAGATACAAAACAATTTTAATCCGTTACTAGCAATATATCAGAGTCATGACATTATTATTACCACTCTGGTCTGGCGATATAAGGCACTGGATCGCTAATCCTAAGGTTGGGGGTTCAAGTCCCACTCCCCACAAGGTTGTCACTGTCCCACCAAGTGCAGGTAACTGGGTTATCAATGGCGGGCCATGTCTGTAACTGTCTATGGTGAGAGGTTCATGTAAAAGTACCATTGCTGACTTTCGTAAAGAGGAGCTGCAAAATCGTCAGCCTGTTTCTGCCCCTCGCTAAAAGGGTTGTGTCAGGAAGGGCATCCGACGTAAAAACTTATGACGCAAATCAAACGTGTGAATCAATTGCTGTGGCGACCCCTAATAAAGGTAAAAAGCCGAAAGCAAATCTCATCTCTCCTGTAAAGCTGCACAATACTTGTACTACTTTCAAATGTTGATATTATTCTGATGTTCCGCTCTTGCTTCCACCTGGAACAGCATTTTTACATGAAAACACACACCTTCAGACTGTACATCTGTGTGCACGCATAAAGACATTTGTGGTTGCAGCAGGGTCCCTTCCCCTCCATCAACGCCTGATCAAGTTTCAGCATATCAATAAAACACAAACAAGCTCAGATTCCCAGATCCACTTACACACACGCACACACCCATGTTTGAACCAGGGAACCCTTTACTGAATGCTAACACACACACACACACACACACACACATACGTTCCATTACGAGTGAACCTCAACCTGATCCTCCACGTCAACGTATGGCCATCTGAAAACTTTTCACAATAGATCAACGCATCTGAAATGCTCTGAAAGTACTTTAAGTAACTCTTACTACAATACATTAAACTAAAGCCCATTTATTTATTTTTATATAAAGGTATAGTTTTATACAGAATCTGTCTCAAACACAAAGCATACTGGAGACAGTTTTATACCTGAAAGTTTTACTGCAATAGATCACGATATCCAGGTCATGGCACCAGGTTCGTGGTTGTACTTTCATGTCCTTTTAAACTACTATACACACACAATAGTCCTTCTCAAAAAATTAGCATATTGTGATAAAGTTAATTATTTTCTGTAATGTACTGAGAAACATTCGATTTTCATATATTTTAGATTCATGACACAACTTAAGTTGTTCAAGCATTTTATTGTTTTAATATTGGTAATTTTGGTAAAAAAGGAAGAAAAACCAAAAATCCCTATCTCAAAAAATTAGCATATTTCAGCTGACCAATAAAAAAAAAGTGTTTTTAATACAAAAAAAAAGTCAACCTTCAAGTAATTATGTTCAATTATGAACTCAATACTTGGTCGGGAATCCTTTTGCAGAAATGACTGCTTCAATGCGGCGTGGCATGGAGCCAATCAGCCTGTGGCACTGCTGAGGTGTTACGGAGGCCCAGGATGCTTCGATAGCGGCCTTAAGCTCATCCACAGTGTTGGGTCTGGTGTCTCTCAACTTTCTCTTCACAATATCCCACAGATTCTCTATGGGCTTCAGGTCAGGAGAGTTGGCAGGCCGATTGAGCCCAGTAATACCATGGTCAGTAAACCATTTAGCAGTGGTTTTGGCACTGTGAGCAGGTGCCAGGTCGTGCTGAAAAATTAAAATCTTCATCTCCATAAAGCTTTTCAGCAGATGGAAGCATGAAGTGCTCCAAAATCTCCTGATAGCTAGCTGCATTGACCCTGCCCTTGATAAAACACAGTGGACCAACACCAGCAGCTGAAATGGCACCCCAGACCATCACTGACTGTGGCTACTTGACACTGGACTTCAGGCATTTTGGCGTTTCCTTGTCCCCAGTCTTCCTCCAGACTCTGGAACCTTGATTTCCGAATGACATGCAAAATTTGCTTTCATCCGAAAAAAGTACTTTGGACCACTGAGCAACAGTCCAGTGCTGCTTCTCTGTAGCCCAGGTCAGCCGCTTCTGCCGTTGTTTCTGGTTCAAAAGTGGCTTGACCTGGGCAAATGCGGCAGCTGTACTCAGTCCACTGCTTCCACAGGTCCCCCAAGGTCTGGAATCGGCCCTTCTCCACAATCTTCCTCAGGGTCCGGTCACCTCTTCTGGTTGTGCAGCGTTTTCTGCCACACTTTTTCCTTCCCACAGACGTCCCACTGAGGTGGCTTGATAGAGCACTCTGGGAACAGCCTATTCGCTCAGACATTTCTTTCTGTGTCTTACCCTCTTGCTTGAGGGTGTCAATGATGTCCTTCTGGACAGCAGTCAGGTCGGCAGTCTTACCCATGATTGCGGTTTTGAGTAATGAACCAGGCTGGGAGTTTTTAAAAGCCTCAGGAATCTTTTGCAGGTGTTTAGAGTTAATTGGTTGATTCAGATGATTAGGTTAATAGCTCGTTTACACTACCTGAACATCATATGCTCATTTTTTGAGAAGGACTCAAATTTTTTGAGAAGGATAGGGCGCAGGATCGCTGACCCTAAGGTTGGGGTTTCAAGTCCCCACAGGGTTGTCACTGTCCCTCCCAGTGCAGCTAACTGGGTTATCAAAGGCGGGCCATGTATCTCACTGTCTATGGTGAGAGGCACATAAAAAAAAAAGAACCATTGCTGACTTTCGTAAAGAGTAGCTGCAAAGCCGTCAGCATGTTTCTGTCCCTTGTTAAAGGGTTGTGACAGGAAGGGCATCCGACGTAAAAACCCATGCCAAATCAAATGTGCGAATCAGATGATTCACTGTGGCGACTCTCGAGAAAGGGAAAAAGCCGAAAAGAAATTATTTTATTTATGTATGTGTATATATATATATATATATATATATATATATATATATATATATATACATACACACACACACACTAGTATATAGGGTGACCCAAAAAAACCCGGGAATTTTTGAATTGCGAGACATGAGCAAGTGGCAACACTGCGAGACAGTGACCTTGAACAAGTAAATACTTCGCCATGAAAGGTTAGTCATTAATTCTTAAATGGCATGTTTTAAGGTTTCAATTACTATAAATAAAATATAGTATTGTTAAAAAGTTCCCATTTTTTGGGGTCATAAATAAGTGGTGGGGCCAGTGGCATAATGGTTAGGGTGCTGCGCTCTTGATTGGGAGGTTTTGAGTTCGAATCCCACTGAGACCATCACTGTGCTAAGACCGCTGGGCAATACCTCAATCACAAGTGTGCTTCTGTTCACCTAGCAATATAAATGGGTACCAGTAAAAATATATGGGGAAGGTAATCTGCAACGGACTAGCGTCCCATCCAGGGGGAGTTGAACTCCTGGTCGCTTCACGCTATGGAAACCGGGGATAAGCACCGGCCTGATGAGCCACGAGGCTCGGGTGTAAACACCCAACAGACTTACTCTTATACTAGTCCTTGTCAAAAAATTAGCATATTGTCATAAAGTTCATTATTTTCTGTAATGTACTGATAAAAATTAAACTTTGATATATTTTATATTGATTGCACACCAACTGAAATATTTCAGGTCTTTTATTGTTTTAATTCTGATGATTTTGGCATACAGCTCATGAAAACCCAAAATTCCTATCTCAAAAAATGAGCATATGATGTTCAGGTAGTGTAAACGAGCTATTAACCTAATCATCTGAATCAACCAATTAACTCTAAACACCTGCAAAAGATTCCTGAGGCTTTTAAAAACTCCCAGCCTGGTTCATTACTCAAAACCACAATCATGGGTAAGACTGCCGACCTGACTGCTGTCCAGAAGGACATCATTGACACCCTCAAGCAAGAGGGTAAGACACAGAAAGAAATCTCTGAGCGAATAGGCTGTTCCCAGAGTGCTCGATCAAGCCACCTCAGTAGGACGTCTGTGGGAAGGAAAAAGTGTGGCAGAAAACGCTTGAACTACTTCAGTTGTGTGTCATGAATAAAATATATGAAAGTTTAATGTTTATCAGTACATTCCAGAAAATAATGAACTTTACTACAATATGCTAATTTTTTTGAGAAGGACTAGTGTGTGTATATTTAGAGTGGCCCTGGTGTCGTAGTGGTTCGAGCGCTGGGCTGAGGTTGCGAGTTCAAATCCCAGTTAGACCTCCGGGAAAGGTCTGAACCACAAGTGTGCCTCTGTTCACCCACCAGTACAAATGGGAACCAGTAAAAATAGACTGGGAAGGTAACCTACGATGGACTGGTGTCCCATCCAGGAGAAGTTGAACCCCTGGTCGCTTCACGCTACAGAAACCGGGGATAAGCACCGGCCTGATGAGCCACTAGGCTCGGGTGTAAGAAACCCAACAGACTTTAGCTTTTATTTATACATATACACACACACACACACACACCTTCTGTGGACATTTCTAAACCTTAACTGTCTGTAAAATGTTTTGGTGAGATGAAGAACCCCCTGAGGGTGTGCTGGTTATGTAACACCGTAACTGCCCTGGGTAATTTTATGGAACAGCAAGTTTTTCTTTGTCCTGGGACTCCCTGTTCCATTGTTTTTTCTGAGCAGATCATGATTTTGTCCTCAACTGTTATTAATCCGCAACTCTGAGTATCTGAGAAACCGTGAGAGTACAGGCACAGTGATTCAATTTTATTCTACAGCTTTTAAGCATCGCATGTTTTGCAAAAGGTTTGTTTGTTTCTTTAAAACAAATGATGCAGAAAAACACATTTTGTTTCTGATCAAAGAGCCAGCAAAAGGGACTGAAACCTTTCAAAAAAAATAAAAACAAACATTTTAAATATTGGAAAAATAATGCACATCTAAGTGCCCTTGCACATGAGAACAGTTCACTCTGTGTTTTATTGGGCTGGGAGCGGGATGCCACGTGGGTCCGTGACCTGCCCCTCCTGCAGATTTTTGACTAGTTGAGCGAGCCAGCGCTTCGTGGTCGTGTCGTCCTTCAGCACCTGTGCGAATGTCGTGTCCTTCAGCTGGTCAGGTAAACATTGACGAAGAGCTTCTCTTGCTCTGTTAGAATACACACACAAAAAAAATGTCCTGTCTTGGTAAAGTTGAACTGCTCCAGGTCCTAACTGTCAGTTAAAGCTGGGGTTGATAAGTTTTTATATGTACACACAAATTGTTGTAGTGGTTAAAATTGTGTTTACATCCCAACACAAAATAAATAACTAATCAGACTTGAGAGGTCCAGGGGAAAAACCTGTTAACTTTGTAACCACAGTAATTCTGTAAAAACACCAAATCAGTTTTAACAATGTTCACATCAAATTCTCCCATCCCAACACATGCTTCACTCTATCAGCACAACCAGTGTCTGCCCACAGAGGTCACTGTTGCTGCCAGAAGGTTTCATTGCAAATTTACTGAAAAATAGAAGGGGGAGGGAAATCTAGAAGAAGCTAGATGATGTATTGGGTAAGTGTTGCTGTTGTATTTAAGGGAAGGTCCTGACGGTGGGAGCTGAAAGCCTTAAAAGTGCTGGTAAGGTGAGTGGACTCCTGAGCCGTCAGTCGCTTTGGATTTTCTGTTATTTTTGTGCTGAATGTATTGACATTTTCCCCCTCTTGTTAAAGTGACTCACTTTTAGGCTTCATCCCAAATTACAAGCGCCCTTGCTGGGGGGTTCAGGGGGGAGAAGCCCCCCAAAAGGTTTGGGGTTATACTTACAAAAAGGAGCTTAATTGATTATCTCCTGAAAGGAATATTTTTAAAGAGAACCACATGAAAATTAATTATTAAAAAAAATAAATTTACAGTTATAGGCCTACAGTGGGCTTAGTTTTAATATTTAAACCAGGGGTCGGGAACATTTTTGACTAAGAGAGCCAAAAAAAAAAAAAAAAAAAACATTTTAAAATCTAATCCTCTGAGAGCCATATACAGTCGGCCCCCAACTTACAAAGACCCCTATGTACAAAATCCCCGGGTTTCCTAAGTTTCCGTCCCCGAGATACAAAACAACCCCCTCTTACGAAAAGAAATTCAAACGCGCCAATCAAAATTTCACGCTGCGGGCCACGCCTACAAGATGTGAATTCAAAATGCATTCCCTGCTTGACCATTTACTGAATTAAAACAACTTAAAAAACTAAACTAAATCGTTATTCCTTCTCTCTCTCTCTCTCGCTGTTGACTCACGCTCCCAGCTTGACAAACTCAACTGAAATTTGATTCCTTGAGGGATCGGAATTCCAGATGAGCTCAAATGTGCCCACATTTATTCAACATTACTGAATTAAAACAACTTAAAAAAATAAACGAAAAACTAAAGAGTGAAGCTTCCTTCTGTTTCTCTCTGGGAGGCCAGCGGGGCGGGATGTTGAGAGACAGCCAATGAGAGAGCAACTCGCACGTCGTATGAAATTTTGATTGGCGCGTTTGAATTTCTTTTCGTAAGAGGGGGGTTGTTTCGAATCTAGGGGACGGATTCCCCGACGGAAACCCGGGGATTTCGTACACAGGGGTCTTCGTACGTTGGGGGCCGACTGTATATATTAATACTGAATATAACTAAATTGAAAAAGCCGACCAACAATTTTAGAGTATAATAAGACTTTGAATTTATTTTAAACGACATTGTCATAATGAAGTTATTTATTAATAAGAAAAGTAGTTCTTACGATCAGTGCTATAGTGGTCAAAAAAATAAGTGTGCACACGATGGCAGCGAAGCGACCGAGGCGCACAGGTGCACGGAGAGAGTGCAGCTTTGGCTTTGAAACTATTTAGTATTTCATCTCCGCTGTTTATTTACACAGTCGCGGAAATTTACATAAAGTTCTATAAAGTACACCAAATTAAGTCAGTACACGCAACTCAGCCACTAAAACAAGTGGGTAGACGGCGTGTACCCACCACTACAGCACTGCTTACTATTAATGCGACTTCTGGTGCTGCATGGGTTTGCAGTGTTTGTGACAGAAAGCGCGTCCCAAGTTTTGGCAATCAGCTGGTCTGCGGGTTGAAGTTTTTCCATGTCTGTCCATTTGTGTTTGCTTGCCAGCTGTGCTTGGCTTCGTGCAAATGAGCTGATCAAAAACGAGGGAAATTTATCTCTTTACTCAAAAACAACACGCGCTGTTGTTATAATCGAATAAAATTAGAGTTTCGAGGTATCTGACCCGCCCACATCCAGAAAGGCTCTGATGTGGCATTGAAAATAGATGAATAGATTTAAATGCGTGAGATTTATTCATCTGTTTTTGTTTTATTTGATGGCTTTTTTTCGAGTTTTATTTAAATGACAGTGAAATTATGTATTCGTTATTCTGTTAAGAAAGGCCACCTGATTTATCTGAGAGGCAGATACAGATACCAAAAGAGCCACATCTGGCTCGCAAGCCATCGGTTTCCGACCCCTGCTTTAAACGGTGTACCGGTTGGCCTATTCGTAGCATACCGAGTTTAATAATCAGTAGAATTAATTAATGTACACGGGGCAGTGGTGGTCTGGTGGATAGGGCGCAGGCTCGCTGATCCTAAGGTTGGGGATTCGAGTCCCCACAGGGTTGTCACTGTCCCCCCAGTGCAGCTAACTGGGTTATCAAAGGCGGGCCATGTCTCTCACTGCCTATGGTGAGAGGCATGTAAAAAAAAACCATTGCTGACTTTCATAAAGAGTAGTTTGCAAAGCTGTCAGCGTGTTTTTGTCCCTTGCTAAAGGGCTGTGACAGGAAGGGCATCCGACGTAAAAACCTATGCCAAATCAAATGTGCGAATCAGATGATTCGCTGAGGTGACTCCCGAGAAAGGGAAAAAAGCCGAAAGGAAAAGAAGAATTTATTAATGTACACGAAGATTTATAATTTAATACTATAATAAGACTTAAATAATATTCATAGTCATATTTATACACAATGCTGCTCGATTACTTCTGTTGATGATCTGACGCTCTCTGTGTCACGGGCCCACGGCCCTATGACACATGCAATAAACCAGAACCAGCCGTGTTTCAGTCTACGAGGTGATATCAACAACCACACAGAAACAAAACGAGGGTAGCACCTCGCGTATTTGGATATAATATGAGCAGATGACCAGTAATGACGAATGTGGGCAAAACGTGGCTCATCCGGGCCTCCGATCCCTCAAGCAATCAGGTGAATGTTGAGTACTAAACAAGTATTCAAAGCGCACTTACCTACTTGACAGATCGGAGGTCTGGATGAGCCGCACCCCGTCTCAAAAGCTCCAGCGTCGGCTGCGACACCGCCCACATACGGAGGAGCACGCTACTGAGCGCGCCACAAATGTGTCGTCCTCCACAGAGTTTGGGCGGCGGCGCGACCGACACCAGAGCCCCCATGACGAGGTGCGGTTCATCTGGACCGCCGATCCCTCAAGCAAATGAGTGAATGTTGAGTACTAAAAAAAGTGTTCAAAGCGCACTTGCCTGCTTGGCAGATCAGATCAGAGGTCCAGACAAGCCGCGTTTCTCCCGCACTTGGTGGAGTGCGTCACAAATGTTTAATAATGTTTCATATTGTTTCATTAATAAAAAAAAATGTGTTAATAAAAAATGTTCAATAATGGTTTAATTAATAAATATGTTAATAAAATGGTTTAATAGGTTAATAAATCTTTTTTTTTACTTTTAACACATTTCATACAAAATGTATGTACTGTTACAATTTTTAAAGGGTTTATGGGGTAAGTCTTGGGAGCCTTGGAATGAATCACACGTTTTACATGTAAAATGTGCCTCTACTTATGAAAACTCCAGATTCCGAAAAAGGCTCTGGAACGGATTAATTTCGTAAGAAGGGGGCTGACTGTATTTTGAAAATGACTTATTCTCAGTAAAATGCTTCACTCTGCAGCTCATGGAATGTTTTTTGTAGCTTCAAGTTTCATATGCACCCATATGTACCTCCGAATGTACCCGTCTATCGGCAAGAGGAGTGATGGGCACCGAGTTTCTGTCGTTTGAAACCGTTGTTTCCACCAATGTACCCCAGTGGTTAGCATCTTTGACTTCAGTAGTAAGCGACGATGAATGGTTAGAAAAAGCGGATCCCAACGAATAACTACTATGGTGAGTCGCAAGTCTTTCTGCATGTTATTTCACCTTAGTTGCGAGATCAACCAACGAAACACATCCACGGGAACCATAGTTAATCAAGTCATTGCAATAAACATAAGCTTTCCCGGGCACATCCGATTTCTTCAGAAATTGTCCGAGTGATTCGGTTACCTCGTTGTATTTTGCCCTGATTTTTACTTTAGCAGAAACTTTCTGCTCAAGCCAATCCCATCTCAACACTCTTGTTGATTTCAAGCACTGAAGACTCTTGATCTTTTGTTAAAAACTTCATGATTCCGTCAAAAACGATAGCGAAAGCATGGTTTTAGAGTCATACACCCCACCATAAAATTGTAAGGTGAACGGTACGCGCGCTCTCATTGGTCAGTCTAATCCAGCTCAACCAATCATTGATCCGTTTACTAAAGCTAAACGTTACTTCCTGTTAGGTCTTTGTCCGTGGACAATACGTTTACGAAAAAGTTGATTTGACACAATTTTTGTTTGACACCAATGAAAAATACCTACCTAGACACCCCCCCACACACACACACACACACACACACACACACAAATTTTCTCAACGGATTTAGAAGATTCACAGAAATTATCATTTCGAAATAAAATCGGCACAAATCCACGGAAAATTGCCATGTATGGTATACAGATAAAACATTGCCAACGGCACCTTTAATAAATCACTAAGGAGATCTGCACACATATTCAGTGTTTTATATGTTTTCTCATCCATCCACACTTGCCATAAAACAGAGTAATGAAAAGGTTTTTATTGCCGCTGGCCAAGAAATTACACATCATATATTTCTTAAATATTTATTTCGGCTATTTTTAAAGAAAACACAGTCCCAGTGACGAACTCGTGGCCCTCTGTGTGCGTCAGTGTCAGTCACACTGTGTGTGTTAGGAACTATTTGAGGACAATACAAAGTGTAATTCAAACATTTATTTACCTGGAGTTATCAGAGAGCCGTAGGTAACAGCGCACCACGTGCTTTAACAGTCGGGCTGATGGTTCTTTTGAAAGCTGCAGCACCATCTTTCCCTACAGCATCCAAACAATCAGCAGTGAGACACCAACATAAATAAATTCCACATTCAAGGTCGGACTCACACACGGAGAAATTCAAACATTTTCTCTCCTCACCAGGATCATGGCCACGTGAGAGAAGCGTTCATAGGTCTGGCAGATATAAGCCAGGCCCGTGTCATCCAGCAGGATCTTCTGCAAAATAAATGTAGCAACCTACAGAAACAAAATGTTAATGCAGTACCACAGCTAATCTATCTACAATGGAAAATTAGCATTAGCATGACTAAATAGCACCAATCACATAATGCATGGGTACCGTTTTCGAGAGTTCGCTGCCTGTCTCCATGATCCGCAGGCACAGGGGGATGATCTCTGTCGTCAAAAGGAAGTTAATCACTTCTTGCTCATCTGTCTTTACGAGCGCTCCTATAAAACACACACACACACACACACACACACACACACACACACACACTGCTCTTAACCAAGTTCTGTACAAAATCCTAAAGAAACAAATGTACTAGTCCTTCTCAAAAAATTAGCATATTGTGATAAAGTTCATTATTCTCTAATGTACCGATAAAAATTAAACTTTCATATTTTAGATTCATTGCACACCAACTGAAATATTTCAGGTCTTTTATTGTTTTAATACTGATGATTTTGGCATACAGCTCATGAAAACCTAAAATGCCTCAAAAAATTAGCATATTTCATTCGACCAATAAAAAAGTGTTTTTAATACAAAAAAAGTCAAACTTCACATAATTTGTTCGGTTATGCACTCAATACTTGGTCGGGAATCCTTTTGCAGAAATGACTGCTTCTTTGTAGCCCAGGTCAGGCGCTTCTGCTGCTGTTTCTGGTTCAAAAGTGGCTTGACCTGGGGAATGCGGCACCTGTAGCCCAGTCCACTGCTTCCACAGGTCCCCCAAGGTCAGGAATCGGCCCTTCTCCACAATCTTCCTCAGGGTCCGGTCACCTCTTCTGGTTGTGCAGCGTTTTCTGCCACACTTTTTCCTTCCCACAGACGTCCCACTGAGGTGGCTTGATAGAGCACTCTGGGAACAGCCTATTCGCTCAGACATTTCTTTCTGTGTCTTACCCTCTTGCTTGAGGGTGTCAATGATGTCCTTCTGGACAGCAGTCAGGTCGGCAGTCTTACCCATGATTGTGATTTTGAGTAATGAACCAGGCTGGGAGTTTTTAAAAGCCTCAGGAATCTTTTGCAGGTGTTTAGAGTTAATTGGTTGATTCAGATGATTAGGTTAATAGCTCGTTTACACTACCTGAACATCATATGCTAATTTTTTGAGATAGGAATTTTGGGTTTTCATGAGCTGTATGCCAAAATCATCAGTATTAAAACAACAAAAGACCTGAAATATTTCAGTTGGTGTGTAATGAATCTAAAATATATGAAAGTTTAATTTTTATCAGTACATTACAGAAAATAATGAACTTTATCACAATATGCTAATTTTTTGAGAAGGACTAGTATGTGTGTGTGAGCTGTATGATATGAGGTGGGGGGGAACTAACCAGTGTCTCTCCTCCTCATGCTGGTCCCAAGCCCGGAGAAATGCAGAGGGTTGTGTCCGGAAGGGCATCCGACGTAAAACCAATGCCAAACTTTTATGATGCAAATCAGAAGTATTACCCCCATACCGGATCGGTCGAGGCCCGGGTTAACAACGACCGCCATCAGTGCTGTCAATCAACAGGGCTGATGGAAATTGGACTACTGTTGGTTGAAGAAGGAGAGGTGGGAGGCGTGTCCGTAGGCAGAGACAGAAGAGGAAAGGCATGAGTCTAGGACTGAGAGTGGGGACTTTGAATGTTGGAACTATGCAAAGAAAAGGTAGAGAACTGGCTGACATGATGCAGAGGAGGAAGGTGGACATACTGTGTGTTCAGGAGACCAAGTGGAAAGGTAGCAAAGCTAAAAGCTTAGAAGCAGGATTTAAGCTATTTTATCATGGTGTGGATGGGAAGAGAAATGGAGGAGGAGTCATCTTGAAGGAGGGGTTTGTCAGGAATGTTCTAAGAGTGAAAAGAGTGTCAGACAGAGTGATGATGCAGAAGATGCAGAGGATAGGGTGAGATGGAGGCGGATGATTTGCTGTAGCGACGCCTGAAGGGAGCAGACAAACGTAAAAGAAGAGACGTATGCCAAAAATCATCAGTATTAAAAATAAAAGGTGTGCAATGAATCTAAAATATCTTCTTCTTTTACTTTGGGCTGCTCCCTTCAGGGGTCGCCACAGCAAATCATCCGCCTCCACCTCACCCTGTCCTCCACATCTTCTTTTCTGACTCCAACGACCTTCATGTCTTCCTTCACCACACCCATAAATCTCTTCTTTGGTCTTCCTCGAGGCCTTCTGCCTGGTAGTTCCAACCTCAGCATCCTACTGCCAATATACTCACTATCCCTCCTCTGTACATGTCCAAACCATCTCAATCTAGCCTCTCTGACTTTGTCTCCAAAACGTCTTACATGTGCTGTCCATCTGATATACTCATTTCTGATCCTATCCATCCTCGTTACTCCCAGAGAGAACCTCAACATTTTCATCTCCGCTACCTCCAGCTCTGCCTCCTGCCTTTTCCTCAGCGCCACTGTTTCTAAACCATACAACATCGCTGGCCTCACCACCGTCTTGTACACTTTTCCCTTCATTCTTGCTGACACTCTCCTATCGCACATCACACCGGACACTTTTCTCCAACCATTCCAGCCTGCCTGCACACGCTTCTTCACCTCTTTTCCACACTCTCCATTGCTCTGGATTGTTGAGCCTAAGTACTTAAAATCCTCCACCTTCTTTATCTCTGCTACCCTGTAACATCACCGTTCCTCCTGGGTCCTTCTCATTTACACACATGTATTCTGATTTTCTGAGGCTAACCTTCATTCCTCTCCTTTCCTGGGCATACCTCCACCTCTTCAGATTTTCCTCCACTTGTTCTCTGCTCTCACAACAGATCACAATGTCATCTGAAAACATCATAGTCCATGGAGATTCTTGTCTCACCTCGTCTGTCAGCCTGTCCATCACCATAGCAAACAAGAAGGGGCTCGGAGCTGATCCTTGATGCAGTCTCACCTCCACCTTGAATTCGTCGGTCACGCCGACAGCACACCTCACCACTGTCTTACATCTCTCATACATATCTTGCACCACTCAAAAATACTTCTCTGCTGCTCCAGACTTCAACATGCAATACCACAGTTCTTCTCTTGGCACCCTGTCATATGCTTTTTACAGATCCACAAAGGCACAATGCAGGTCCCTCTGACCTTTTCTGAACTTCTCTATTAACATCCTCAAAGCAAACATTGCATTTGTGGCGCTCTTTCTTGGCATGAAGCCAAACTGTTGTTCACAAATGCTGACCTCTGCCCTTAGTCTAGCTTCCAGTATCTTTCCCATAACTTCATTGTATGGCTCATCAACTTTATCCCTCTGTAGTTGCCACAATTCTGCACATCTCCTCTGTTCTTAAAAATGGGCACCAGCACACTTCTCCATTCCTCCGGCATCCTCTCACTCTCTAGGACCTTGTTGAATGTTCTTGTCAGAAAATCTACTGCTACCGCTCCTAGACACTTCCGTACCTCCACAGGTATATCATCAGGACCAACTGCCTTTCCATTCTTCATCCTCTTCAATGCCCTTCTCACTTCACCCTTACTAATCTTTGCTCCATCCTGCTCCTCAATGGTCACCTCTTCTACTCTTTTTTCTCTCTCATTTTCCTCATTCATCAGCTCTTCAAAGTACTCTTTCCATCTTCCCAGCACACTTCTGTCATCAGTCAATACATTTCCCTCTCTGTCCTTTATCAATCTAACTTGCTGCACGTCCTTCCCATCTCTATTTCTCTGCTGTGCCAACCTGTATAGATCATTTTCTCCCTCTTTACTATCCAACCTATCATACATCCTGCCTGTGGGGCATAAGCACGAACAACATTGAGCATTACACCTTCAATTTCTAACTTGAGACTCATCACTCTGTCTGACACTCTTTTCACTTTTAGAACATTCCTGACAAACTCCTCCTTCAAGATGACTCCTCCTCCATTTCTCTTCCCATCCACACCATGATAAAACAGCTTAAACCTGCTCCTAAGCTTTTAGCTTTGCTACCTTTCCACTTGGTCTCCTGAACACACAGTATGTCCACCTTCCTCCTCTGCATCATGTCAGCCAGCTCTCTATCTTTTCCTTGTATCGTTCCAACATTCAAAGTCCCTACTCTCAGTCCTAGACTCATGCCTTTCCTTTTCTCTCTCTGCCTACGGACACGCCTCCCACCTCTCCTTCTTCGACCAACAGTAGTCCAATTTCCATCAGCACCCTGTTGATTGACAGCACTGATGGCGGTCGTTGTTAACCCAGGCCTCGACCGATCCGGTATGGGGGTAGGACTTCTGATTTGCATCATAAATGTTTGGCATTGGTTTTACGTCGGATGCCCTTCCGGACACAACCCTCTGCATTTCTCCGGGCTTGGGACCGGCATGAGGGGGAGAGACACTGGTTAGTGCCCCCCCCCCCCACCTCATGGCTGCATTCAATGAATCTAAAATATATTGCATTGCATAATGCATTCAATGAATCTAAAATATATGAAAGTTTAATTTTTATCAGTACATTACAGAAAATAATGAACTTCATTGCAATATGCAAATTTTTTGAGAAGGACTAGTATTTATTCCGATGTGTAAACTCTGTGACATACCAATGACTCCAAGGCTGGTGAGGCGAAGATACTCAAAGGGTCTGGTTTTACTGGCGGTGTGAAGAAATGGGTACAGGAACAGCGGGATGTGGGCTGCCAGGAATGCCGAGCTGGACAACAAGAAAAACAAGCATGTTTTAGTGAACATCTTCGTATTATATTCCATGACAGACAGGGATCATGTGATTCTCTCCAACCAATCCCAGAATAGCATTTGATATCACATAACTGCACAAGCAATACATCACATGCTAATCATTATCACGATATCAATTTGTGATGATGATATCACAGGCTGTGTGTAACACGCATTAAGTTGTATAAAATCAGATGTAATTGTAGTTCATGAGTGTGTGTACCCTGCTTACCGTGTCTCCACATGCGAGGCCACGCACTGCAGCAGTGCTAGAGCATTACATACTCGATTGGACTGGTGAGCTGTCAGCGTAGCAGGGTTAATCGATGGGTAAATGTTCACAATTTCCTGTTTGGAAGTTTACAATATTATTTTTTTTAAAAGTATATGGAGAAGAACGGCCAGAGCAAGATGTAAAACTCAGAGAACATATAGTCCATTACATACTATTTAATAACCCTTATCCATTCCAATTTACTTCCCTCACCACACAGGGTACATTTCAAAACAACTTCTACACCCTGTACAATACATCACCAGCATATAGTTAATTAACACAAGCTGTCAGAACCTGAAGAAGTGCCGCGATGGTTCCACATGAATGCCAGAGCATGGGGGCCAGGTCAGTGACTGACTCCCGCTTCTTACTGAGCTCGAGCAGGGCATTCTCACGGGTCTCCGGGCTCGACAGCTCATTGATCCACTGATAAATCTTCTCCCGGTCCACCTGTGCCATCGTTGTGCTCACCGCCTGGACGGAAGACCACACCTCGATGTAAATAAATTAGAGCTGAGGGTAGGGAATGAGGAAAGACATGAAAATCGAATATACACAAGCTGTTAGTAGAAAGATAAATTAAAATTAAACAATCCACACTGTCATGGTAACACAATGATTATGATCTACAGCAGGGGAGCCCAATCCTGGCCCTGGTGATCCACCTTCCTAAAATATTTTAACTCCCACCCGAATGGGACCCATCTGACAAATCCAACTACAGTGGACCATTCAGAATCCAAACGCTCTAGAGACCGAACAAATGGGAATCCGAACAAAAAAGTCGTGACTTTTATTGTTCCGGAAACCGAACTCGAGAAACACACGACAAAAAACGAGACCGAGAGGAAAGAAAAGTGCTCGACTTCCGGAAATCGGTCACTTTTGACTCTACTTGCCTACTGTGTGCGTGCTTGCTCCTGTTCTGAAAAGTACAATAGTGTATACCGTCTTTTTTTTGTTTGTTTGTTTACTCGATTAGATTATAATTAATAGAGATAATAAACATGTCTCCAAAAAAAAAAGCCACTAAGAGCAAATGTGAGGAAAACTGTTGGGTTTAAGAAGAAGCTGATTGCTAAGCATGAAACAAGCGTGCGTGTTACTGATCTTGATAGGGAATATGGCATGGCAAAAATCAACAATATGCACAATTTTGAAGAACAAAGAGGCTGTTAAAGCCAGTAATGTGGTGAAAGGCTCAACTGTAATCAGCAAACAAGGACCGCAAGTGCTAGAGGATGTAGAAAAGTTTCTGCTTATATTCATGAACGAGCAGCAGTTAGCCGGAGATGGCGTTAGGGAGCATATGATTTGCTGCAAAGCTCGCGAAATCTACGAAGATTTAGTGAAAAAAGACTCTGGCTCGAATCCTGAAGGGTTCCACTTTAAAGCTAGTCGAGGCTGGTTCGAGAATTTTAAGCGAAGAAGTAGAATTCACAGCATGGTTCGTCACAGGCAAGCAGCAAGTGCTAACAAGGATGGTGCCGAGGACTTCAAGTGGGAATTTGCTGATTTTATCAAGGCTGAGAACCATCTTTGCAAGCAAGTGTTTAATTGTGATGAGACTGGCCTGTTCTGGAAAAACATGCCCCGGAGGACATGCATCACGGGTGAGGAGAAATCACTGCCTGGACACAAGCCCATGAAAGATTCACTCTTGTTGTGCGGTAATGCAAGCGGAGATTTAAAAATCAAGCTGCTGATGATGTATCACTAAGAAAATCCGAGGGCATTTAAAGCGGACAATGTTGCGGCTAACTGGGTTATCAAAGGCGGGCCATGTCTCTCACTGTGAGAGGCATGTAAAAGAACCATTGCTGACTTTCGTAAATAGTAGGCTGCAAAGCCGTCAGCGTGTTTCTGTCCCTTGCTAAAAAGGGTTGTGACAGGAAGGGCATTTGACGTAAAAACCTCTGCCAAATCAAATGTGCGAATCAGATGATTCGCTCTGGCGACTCCTGAGAAAAGGGAAAAAGCCAAAAGAAAGAAAGAAAATGTTTTTAAAAGTAAGTTTCCTGTTATGTGGCGTTCCAATTCAAAAGCGTGGTTAACAAGGCAATTTTTCACCGAGTGGGTGCACGAGGTCTTTGTTCCTAGTGTGAAAAAATATTTGCATGAGAAAGCCCTGCCATGCCACTGCCTTCTTCTAATGGACAATGCTCCTGCTCACACTTCTGGTTTGGAGGACGATTTAACCAAGGAATCCGATTTCATTAAAATAAAATTCCTCCCGCCGAACACAATCTCATTAATCCAGCCCATGGACTAGCGTGCAATTTTCCAGAGATGCTTCGAGGTGACTAACGACACGCAGTTAACACTTCGAGATTTCTGGAGGAATCATTTCAACATCTATCACTGCATCACCATTTTTGAAAGGGCTTGGAATAACGTCTCACTCAGGTCACTGACTCTTTGTGGAGGAAACTGTGGCCTGAATGTGTTACGGAGTTTGAAGGGTTTGGGGCTGTGGCAAGCACCAGCACAGCAGCTCCTGCCGAGGTGGAACAGCAGAACGAAACCCAATCGTCGAAGACATTGTCAGCATCGGCAAAGTTTGGGCCTGGAAATGGACGCTGATGATGTCACCGATCTACTGGAGGAACAGCGGCCGAACTCACGACAGAAGAACTCCGCCACCTTCAGGCAGAGCAGAAGACGACGTTGGAGGAGATGTCTTCTGAAGAGGATGATGGAAGGAAGGATGCCCCGACTTCACTTATTAAGAACATGTGCTCAAAATGCAATGAACTCTATAGCTTTGTTGAACTAGATCACCCTGATAAGGCTAAGGCGAGCAGAGCACTGCACACCTTTAATGAGGAGGTCATCGGCCACTTCCTTGTGGTTTTGAAAAGAAGGTAGAAACAGGCAACACTGGAAATGTTCTTCAAGAAGAGAAAGGATCAGCCTGAACAAGAGCCACCCCCTTCCAACCAATAACATATTTAATATTTTTATTGGTTAAATGTTTTTATAGGTTCATGTTTTTATTTCTCTTTCTTGTGTTTGCTTTTTTTAATTAATTTCTTTGACATGTTTCATCACTGCATAATGTTTGTACTGTACACACTCCTTTACACAAACAATAAACATTAATAAACAAAACAAAACACAAGACGACAAAATAAAGTACAGTTGGCCCTCTATTTCCGAAATTAATCCATTTCAGAGCCTTTTTCGTAGCCTGGGGTTTTTGTCAGTAGAGGCGCATTTTACATATAAAACGCGTGATTCGTTCCAAGGCTCCCAAGACTACCCCATAAACCCTTTAAAAATGATAAAAGTACACCAGTTTTGTATGAAATATGTATAAAATGTGTTAAAAGTAAAAGAAAATTATTTATTAAACCATTTAAACTTTTTAACAACATATTTATTAATCAAACCATTATTAAACATTTTTTATTAATGTACACACACACACACAACTCTATCTCTCTCACACACACACAAAAAACTCTCCCTCTCTCGTGTGTTTTGCCGAATGCAGGCTCCGCCCACACGTAGCACGCAGCTGACGGAAGAATTTTATTTAAATGTTTAAATGGACAGGGTGTGGTATTTAAAGCGGAATTACAGTACTTGTTTGAAAGCTCAGAGGTCCCGATTCAATATTAACTTGCTTCCTTGAGAGATCGGAGGTCTTTATTAACGCACATACACACAACGCTGTGTCTCTCCGTCTCTCTCGCTCTCTCACACACACACACACCAAAAAAAAAAAAAAAAAAAAAAAAAAAAACACTCTCCCTCTCTCTGGTGTGTTTTGCCGAATGTGGGCTCTGCCCACACGCAGAGCGCAGCTGATGGACCCATTCTATTTAAAATGTTTAAATGGATAGAATGTTGCATTTAAAGCGGAATTACAGTACCTGCTTGAAAGATCAGAGGTCCTGATTCAATATTAACTTACTTCCTTGCAAGATCGACGGTCTTGTCCCATGGAGCACTCGGTTTTCCTTCTGCATCAATATCGTTTCGAAATAATTGCCTCCGTCACTGTATTTCTGCTTTTCTGTATTTTCCGGGTCCATGATGGATAATGAAATATAACACTGATGATCAATCTCAAAGAGAAATGCAGCTATGAGGCGCGGGGCAGGGGCCCTAAATGGCGGCAATAACCAGTGTCTCTCCCCCTTATGCCGGTCCCAAGCCCACAGAAATGCAGAGGGTTGTGTCAGGAAGGAAATCCGACGTAAAACCAATGGCAAACATTTATCATGCAAATCAGAAGTATTACCCCCATACCGGTCAAGGCCCAGGTTAACAACGACCGCCATCAGTGCTGTCAACCAACAGGGTGCTGATGGAAATTGGACTACTGTTAGTCGAAGACGTCGAAGGAGAGGCAGGAGGTGTGTCCATAGGCAGAGAGAGAGAGAGAGAGAGAGAGAGAAGAGGAAAGGCATGAGTCTAGGACTGAGAGTATGGACTTTGAATGTTGGAACTATGACAGGAAAAGGTAGAGAGCTGGCTGACATGATGCAGAGGAGGAAGGTGGACATACTGTGTGTTCAGGAGACCAGGTAGAAAGGTAGCAAAGCTAAAAGCTTAGGAGCAGGGTTTAAGCTGTTTTATTATGGCGTGGAGGGGAAGAGAAATGGAGTAGGAGTCATCTTGATGGAGGGGTTTGTCAGGAATGTTCTAGAAGTGAAGAGTGTCAGACAGAGTGATGAGTCTCAAGCTCAAAATTGAAGGTGTGATGCTCAAATGTTGTTAGTGCTTATGCCCCACAGGCAGGATGTGAGCTAAAAGAAAGATTCTGGAGTGACGGAGATGAAGTGATGCAGAGTACCCCCAGAGGTGAAAGAGTGGTCATTGGTACAGGCTTCAATGGACATGTTGGTGCAGGCAACAGAAGGGATGAGGAAGTGATGGGCAGGTTTAGTATCCAGGACAGGAACACAGAAGGACAGATGTTGATCAATTTTGCAAGAAGGATGGAAATGGCTGTGGTGAATACTTTCTTCCAGAAGAGACAGGAGCATAGGGTGACTTATAAAAGTGGAGGTAGGAGCACACAGGTAGACTACATCTTGTGTAGGCGATGTAATTTGAAGGATGTCAGTGACTGCGATGTAGTAGTGGGTGAGAGTGTTGCATAGGATGGTGGTATGCAGGATGACACTGATGGTCAGGAAGGTGAAGAAGGCAAAGGCAGAGCAGAAGACAAAGTGGTGGAAGCTGAAAAAGGAGGAGTGTCGTGTTGTCTTCAAGGAGGAGTTGAAACAAGCTTTGGGCGCCAGGTACTTCTTCCAGATGACTGGACAACCACAGCAAATGTGATCAGGGACACAGGTAGGAGAGTACTTGGTGGATCCTCAAGAAGGAAAGTAGATAAGGAGACTTGGTGGTGGAATGAGGAAGTGCAGGAGTGTGTACAAAGGAAGAGGTGGGATATTGAGAGGACCGAAGAGAGTAAACAGGAGTACAGGGAGACACAGCGTAAGGTGAAAGTAGCAGTGGCTAAGGCCAAACAGAGGGCGCATGATGACTTGTATGATAGGTTGGACAGTAAGCAGGGAGAAAATGATCTATACAGGTTGGCACAGCAGAGAGATAGAGATGGGAAGGACGTGCAGCAAGTTAAATTGATAACGGACAGAGAAGGAAATGTATTGACTGATGACAAGTGTGCTGGGAAGATGGAAAGAGTGCTTTGAAGAGCTGATGAATGAGGAAAAAGAGAGAGAGAGAAAAAAAAAAATAAGAGTAGATGGGGTGACTGTTGAGGACCAGGAAGTAGCAAAGATTAGTAAGGGTGAAGTGAGGCGGGCACGGAAGAGGATGAAGAATGGAAAGGCAGTTGGTCCTGATGATATACCTGTGGAGGTACGGAAGTGTCTAGGAGAGGTAGCAGTAGATTTTCTGACAAGAACATTCAACAAGGTACTAGAGAGTGAGAGGATGCTGGAGGAATGGAGGAGAAGTGTGCTGGTGCCCATTTTTAAGAACAGAGGAGATGTGCAGAGTTGTGGCAACTACACAGGGATAAAGTTGATGAGCCATACAATGAAGTTATGGGAAAGATACTGGAAGCTAGACTAAGAGCAGAGGTCAGCACTTGTGAACAACAGTTTGGCTTCATGCCAAGAAAGAGCACCACAGATACAGTGTTTGCTTTGAGGATGTTAATAGAGAAGTACAGAGAAGGTCAGAGGGAACTGCATTGTGCCTTTGTAGATCTGTAAAAAGCATATGACAGGGTGCCAAGAGAAGAACTGTGGTATTGCATGAGGAAGTCTGGAGCAGCAGAGAAGTATTTTTGAGTGGTGCAAGATATGTATGAGAGATGTAAGACAGTGGTGAGGTGTGCTGTCGGCGTGACCGACGAATTCAAGGTGGAGGTGAGACTGCATCAAGGATCAGCTCCGAGCCCCTTCTTGTTTGCTATGGTGATGGACAGGCTGACAGACGAGGTGAGACAAGACTCTCCATGGACTATGATGTTTTCAGATGACATTGTGATCTGTTGTGAGAGCAGAGAACAAGTGGAGGAAAATCTAAAGAGGTGGAGGTATGCCCTGGAAAGGGAGGAATGAAGGTTAGCCTCAGAAAATCAGAATACATGTGTGTAAATGAGAAGGACCCAGGAGGAACGGTGACGTTACAGAGAGCAGAGATAATGAAGGTGGAGGATTTTAAGTACTTAGGCTCAACAATCCAGAGCAATGGAAAGTGTGGAAAAGAGGTGAATAAGCGTGTGCAGGCAGGTTGGAATGGTTGGAGAAAAGTGTCTGGTGTGATGTGAGATAGGAGAGTATCAGCAAGCATGAAAAGAAAAGTGTACAAGACGGTGTTGAGGCCAGCGATGTTGTATGGTTTAGAATCAGTGGCGCGGCACTGAGGAAAAGGCAGGAGGCATAACTGGAGGTAACAGATGAAAATGTTGAGGTTCTCTCTGAGATAATGAGGATGGATAGGATCAGAAATGAGTACATCAAGAGGTACAGCCCATGTAAGATGTTTTGGAGACAAAGTCAGAGAGGCTCAATTGAGATGGTTTGGACATGTCCAGAGGAGGGATAGTGACTATATTGGCAGTAGGATTCTGAGGTTGGAACTAGAGGAAGACCAAAGAAGAGATTTATGGATGTGGTGAAGGAAGACATGAACGTTGGGGTAAGAGAAGATGCAGAGGACAGGGCGAGATGGAAGCAGATGATTTGCTGTGGCAACCCCTGAAGGAAACAGCCAAAAGGAAAAAAAGATCAATCTCAAAGAGAACTCATGAGCCAACATTCCTGTTAAACTCTCCTCTCTCACGCGTGTGACAAACAGGAAGTATGGGTACAGGAAGTATGGGTACAGTTCAGCTGCCTACTGGCCAATGAGAGGCCAGCGGGGCGGGATGTTGGAAGACAGCCAATGAGAGAGCAACTCACGCATTGTTTGAATTTGTGAATGGCACGTTTCGTAAAAAGAGGTCAAACCTTACGATAATGTTTTCGTAAGCTGGATTTTTCGTATTCAGAGGCTTTCCTAAGTAGAGCCGACTGTAATCTATTAGGAATTTGGTGTGTTTTTCTAGTTGTTTCACAGATAAAATATACACACACACGGCCTCCAACTTACGAAATTAATCCGTTCCAGAGCCGTTTTCGTAAAGCGGGGATTTCGTAAGCAGGGGTCGCATTTTACATGTTAAACGCCTAATTTGTTCCAAGGCTCCAGTCTTTGGACTGGATAAACCACATAAACCCTTTAAAAATGATAAAAAGTACACGAATTTTGTATGAAATGTGTTAAAAGTAAATTATTTAGTAACCAATTTAAACACTTTATTAACATATTAAACCATTTTATTAACTTGTTTATTAAATCACTAATTTATTAACCATTATGAAACATTTTTTTATTAACACACACACACACACACACACACACACACACACCTCTCTCTCGCTCGCTCTCTCACGCTGCAGACCACGCAAAGTGCATTCCCTGCTTGACAAACAACTTTAATTTGATTCCTTGAGGGATCAGAATTCCAGGGGAGCTCAAATGCACCCACATTTATTGGACATTTACTGAATTAAAACAACTTAAAAACTAAACAGTTAAGCTTCCTTCTGTCTCTATCTGGGAGGCCAGCGGGGCGGGATGTTGAGAGACAGCCAATGAGAGAGCAACTCACGCGTCCTGTGAGATTTTGATTGGCGCGTTTGAAATTTGAATTTCTTTTCGTAAGAGGGGGTTGTTTCGTATCTCGGGGACGGAAACTTAGGAAAATGTTTTTCGTAACCCGGGGATTTCGTACACAGGGGTCTTCGTACGTTGGGGTACGAAGTACATATATACACTGTATATATAAATAAAATTGTACAATATACATTTTGATATATAAATGAAGTTATCAAATAACATTCTGTCAGTGCTTCCCAAGTATTTTCTGTCGTGCCCCCCCAGGAAGAGGAAAACATTTCAAGATCCCCAATAGTGTTGTCTGTCTGTCTTCCTTTCGGCTTTTTCCCTTTTACTCGGGAGTCGCCACAGCGAATCATCTTGATTCGCACGTTTGATTTGGCAGAGGTTTTTTACGTCGGATGCCCTTCCTGTCACAATCCTTTTAGCAAGGGACAGAAACATGCTGACGATTTGTCTAAAACTTGTTATAAGTCATCCTTATTATCATTATGGAATACAAAAAAATGAAATATAGATCAACTTCCAACAAAGAATAACTTTAAATCTTTTTGTTTAAAGACTAAAAAAATTGTTAAAGTGCATCAATTTGCCTGAAATTAAAAAGTATCCTTATTTAAACGGTCAACATTTTTGACCAACAATTTGAACCATTTGATACTGAAAAATAAAAAATAAAATCAACAAATAAACTCAAATTGTTCAGCAATATTAACTCAGGAGCACAATATATACACAACACTTCAACATTCAATACAAAAATGAATAAAACAATGTACTATTTTTATTATTGTCAAAATGATTAAGCAGGATTAATTGCTATAATGAGCACATTTCATAATGAACAGCTTTTCGAAGCTGGGTTTAAAGCACGATACTGAACTGTCGGCTCCTGCTCAATGCTGAACTGGGACCTGGACTTATTTTCACAGCGCTGACGTCATCCAACATGACAGAGACCATGTGTGCTGCAGGTAGGATCAGTTCCTCTGCTCTGCTGTGGGGTTTTCTGCACTGAGCAGTTTGGTACCCTACCTTATCTGATGCGAACAGAGCTCGCTGGTTTGCTGGAGCAGCATTCACAAAGCGGGATGGTTGTTGGCAATATTCAGCACGTTTTTGTTGAGGAAAAAAAAAAAACCTCACGCGGCTCATCACGTGACTGGGCTGTGATGTCTAAGTGACGCCTGAATTTATTTGGGTTCATGCTGTCCGCTGACAGTTTTCAGATACAGTCAACACAGCGGTCTTTCCTTGTTTCTCACCGCAGCACAGTGAAGCCAACTGCTATATCCACTTCATCATACCTCCTCCACTTAGCTTTTGGGAGACTTTCATTTCGCTCTCTGTCTCCATCTCTCTCCGCCTTTCTTTCCATCCCCGTTAAAAATGCCCCCCCGGCATCACACCGCACCCCACTATTTGAGAACCACTGCATTATGTTTAAAAAGGGTAGGTTTTTAGCGTCTTGGAACGGATTAAAATCGTTTACATTAAATGTAATGTAAAACAAATCGGAATCCAAACTGCCGTCTGGAACGGATAAAGTTCGAGTACCGAGGCTCCACTGTATAGCTTTATGTCTTCATTTCCACGTCTCAATCCCTGATTTGATGATTGGATGTTCAGGTGGGCATAATTAGTTTGGAGTAAACGTCTTCAGGAAGGCAGCTCACCAGAAACAGGAGTGGGCATCCCTGGTCTAGTGTACGTCGGTCTGAGCTCATGCCAACGGGCTACCTGGCAAAACCATTTCAGTGCAGCAGTTCTTTTGAACATTTTCACGCAAACTGATCAGTTCACCCTTATAGTTAATATACTCCAGGACTGGAACATCAGATTCAGGTGATCCACATGAGGTGTTGCTGAGCTGAAACGTCGTGCAGGTGGAACTGGTCTGATTTTTTTTTTTTCTTTAAATGGCATCCGGGGTCTGGTGCAACTGAAGACTGTTGAGTCAACATGCAAAGATTTAAAGCACCCCATAAAGCTTTCAGGGGGAAAAAGAAAATTTCCGAGTCTGGAAAGATCTCTAAATGGTTTGGAATAAATTATGTGCTCTAGGGAAAAAAATCACCTACAAGTTGTGCAGCCTCACAGTTTTACCAGGACTGGACACCCACATAAATTCAGCCGAGACGCGGATTCAAAAAACATCATTCAAAAAACCTTAAACCATCACTGGATCTCGAGGTAATTCTTTTGACTGTTGTTGTGACAGTGCAGATGTTTACAACCACAAAGAGACTAAGGAAATTTGACCTGCATGGGAAGTGTGTCAGGAACACAAGTTGGGAAGATGTGACCGTGGGAACAGGAGAAGAACCTTTTATGATCTGTGAAGCAGGACGCTGGAAATGTTTCACCACCTCAGAGATGGAGCAACATACAATCAATCATTGATACAGCTCTGAATTCTGCATTATGTCAATAGATGAATGGAGGTGGACCTTTTAATAGGATAATGACCCTGAACACACTCAATTCCATCAAGAATCACCTCCAAAACAAAATAAATGGAGTTCTGGATCATTGTACAGTAGGCCCTCGATATTCCTGGGGGTTTGGTTCCAGCCCCTCCTGCGAATGAAGATAATCCGCGAGTTCTGTACCCGGAAGTAAAACCCCATGTATCATATTACATGTGCGAATGATCAACCGGAAGTAAAATACTATGTATCTATTACATGCATATGCTTCTTAAACACATTCTATAGACAGTCTTACTCATTAATACAGTATTAATGTAGTAAAATATAGTCATGAAGAAAAACCTTTTAATTTTGTACTGTGATATTTCTTAATAAAATATATAAACATTATACAGCATACTATCTCTCTCATGGGTGTATGTATGTGTGTGTATATATATATATATATATATATATATATATATATATATATATATATATATATATATATATATACATACACCAGTGCTTCTCAATTATTTTCTGTTACGCCCCCCCCTAGCAAGAAGAAAACAATTAGCCCCCCACCACCCACTTTCCGCCGCAACTATAAATTATAACTTTTTCTATAATATAGTTACAGGTATATCTCTTCATTATATCGTATCCTTGTTAACATAAATAAAACAAAAGAAAGAGATATAGTTCAACTTACAAGAATAACTTTAACATTTTTATTAGTCTGTAACAGAAAGTGCATCAATTTGCCTTAAATTTAAAAATAATAATATCCTTGTTACATTTTTGACAAACTTACCACACCATTTGCTGCTGAAAATAAAATCAATAAATAATTAATTCAAATTGACTTCAGAAACATTAACTCAGGAGCACAATATATAAACACTTTAACCTACAAAACAAGAACAAATAGAACAATTTGTGCTGATTTTTTTTTTTTCTCAAAATGAGGAAGCCAAGATTAATGGCTACAATGAGCACGTTTTGTTTCTCACCGCCTTTCTTTTCATCCCTGTTAAAAATTTCTTCATGTTGTGAGGGTGTGTGTACTGCACTACACATCGCCAGCTCGTAGCAAAACAAACCTACACCGTAGAGTTAATACTCGCTGCGCACAATGGGCAATGAGGGCGCCACTGCCAACTACTGGAGTGGATGTGCAATTACACTTTCTTGTAGTACGGCGGAAAAAAAGCATGTTCTCCTGGGTCACACGCGCCCCCCTCAGTATCCCATCCCCACTATTTGAGAAGCACTGACATACACACACACACACACACACATACATACACACACACACACACACACACACAAAATGAAAACATATACATACTGTGTGTATAATATTATCCAGTTAAGCTCTATGATGCCACTCAAACGCCAGCCAAGAGCTGTCTCTCCTGAAGAAACAAGTTTCCCCTGAAGTGCCTGAACTTGAATTAAGTAACCTCATTTACTCCCTATAAACACAAACCACACACTCACCTCAATTAAAGCGTGCTTCTGAAGTCCTTCCCCTTTGAATGGGAGGTGTTTGTTGCAGGTGACACACGGAGCTTGATCTTGCACACTTAAAAGATCAGAAGTCCGGATAAGCCGCGCTTCGTCTCACAAGCTCCGTTTGTCACCTCTAAGCATTAGAGGTGGGTATTTCCTAGATTTTTTTGTATTGCGATGTATTGTGATTTCTAGCATGTATTGCGATATATTGCAAGAAGAATTTTAAATTAAAAGTGAGCTTGTTCTTGACAGTATTTATTCCTTATTTCAAAAAGAGAAATCAACTTTAAAAATGCTTTTAGTAATTAAAATTAAAATTCGAAGCATCAGAAAAAAATCTACTTATGAAAATTTAAATGTTTTAATCTTTGGCACAAATATTAACACTGAAATAGAACTGCATATTGAGCAAGACAAGCTATTTAAACATTAAATACACAAACATTAGCATATTGTGAAGCCTTAATCATATGAAATAATTCAATTTTTATCATATTAAATTTTTAAGGCGAGATTAAAGGTGGAGAATCATCCGCGCATGCACAGAACTGTATCATTCATGACTTGACCTCATCAGACCTATGACACTATGAACAGTAGATTGATATATTTATATAGAACAAAATTAACATAACATGTATATACATATACTGTATTAATGCCACCAGAACGATGCCCATAGGCCCGCTGGGCACATGCCGCACATATAACACGGACACTGGTGGCTCAGAAAAGTCCGTCAAACTTTAGAACTTGATAATAATAACATGCAATATCGTATACCGTATTCAACATGATCAGGGGCGGTTCAACATTTTCCCAAGCGTACAGAGAACAACAATTTTTTTATAAAATAAGTAAATGTATTTCCTTGATCAATACTTCTTTTATACACCAGTCAAATACTGTAATAATGAAATCAATAAAAAATATATACTTTTAAAGAATTCTTTTTAATGACACCTGCTTTAATATTTATATTAAGACATTTGGTTTTAATAAAAAAAAATGACATATTTAATAATATTTTATATTAAAATATAATCCAAAATGTCTGCATTTTTTATTGGTCAATTGGCTTTTGAACGACCACGCTGCAGTTTGTTATCAGCAAGGGCGTAGGCTGGTCTGACTGTGGGTGGGTGGGGGATGGGGGGGGGGGCACATCTCGGGTGACCGGAGCCTAAGCCTTAAAGGGGAAATGAAATGCCAACTAAATAAGTTGGCGGTAGCTTAAGCATAGTTTATTGAAGCGATTGTGGCTTAAATTGTATATCATAAATAAACCATTGCACACACAGCGGTTTTGTTTTATGTGCTTGTCAAATAAGTTATCGACCCAAAAGCCGCCACTGCTAAGTGCCCGCCCACACAAAGTTACCATGACGTCGCTGAGTTCATACAAAGTACCACATAAAATATAGTGCATTGCAGGTCACAGCATATGATATAAACAACATGGAATCTCACGCCAACAACAAGTTTTTCAGCAGAAGACGATTCATCTATTACTCTCAGAAGACAAATCAAATATTATAGTTCAACCAAAAACATTCTCAAATATATTTCAAACTACATCCGCAAGTCTGTCTGTCTTCCTTTTGGCTTTTTCCCTTTTACTCAGAAGTCACCACAGCGAATCATCTGATTTGCACGTTTGATTTGGCAGAGGTTTTTACGTTGGATGCCCTTCCTGTCACAACCCTTTTTAGCAAGGGACAGAAACACACTGACGGCTTTGCAGCTCCTCTTTATGAAAGTCAGCAATGGTTCTTTTACATCAACCTCTCACCATAGACAGTGACAGACATTGAGTTAGCCGCACTGGGGGGTTTGATATAGTTGCAGTAACAGTCATAATTTTATTATTATCATTGCTGTTACCGCAGCTATATAAATGACATACACATGTGTGCAGCCATCATGATCGATTGTTGATGGGTTTTTAAAGGTTAACTCGTGTATTTAAATTAATCTGCAAGTACATGTGCTAAATACATTTATAAACTGAGCTAAAGTTATTTATCTATTCCAAGGCACAAACAAATATAAATACATATTTACAGCACAAAAACAATTAATTTTATAAAAGTACTGACCATTAGGCTGCAGATCCAAGCTGGATGGCTTATTATTTTAGCCATTCATTCTTTGTGCGTCAATGTTTGTGTTGTAACATGTGCAGGAGCCGGAGCCGGTACTAACAAACTGTGCTTTATTCTGACACTCGCACTTTCTTTGACTGACAGTGTTCAGCTATTACTGCTTACTGATATTATGTTTGTTGATTGGTCAGCTCGGGCGTGCACATGCGCAGTGCCCGTTACTCGTTAACTTTCGGTTTACAGTAGGCCCTTGACTATTCACGGTTTTGTATTTGTGGTTTGAGTATTTACGGACTGCCGAGCAGCTCACACATGATTCAAATTCAGCCAGTGGCTGTCCTCCTTCCTGCTGATTGGTTGAGGTGCTATAACACCCCCTTTTCCTCATTCGCGCACAAGTTGGCAATGAGCCTTTTTTAGTGTGTTTTAATTACCAGTTAAGTTCTATGATGTCACTCAAACCCTGCTTAAGCACCAGAAAAAGGTAATGAAGTTGGATGTCTCATCTGAAGAAATAAGACTTTCTCCGGAAGAAACAACAGTTTCCTTTGAAGTCACATCATTGCTGAAGAGGAATACTGTAATCCTTTGAACTGTTGTAAAACACTCCACTATTAAAATCTTTTTTTAATTATTATTCCAGTACATGACCTAAGGTAATGTTTGTTATATTTTATTTACTGTGGTGTAGAATGTTTCTCGTTGTGTTTTGTTTATCCAATTTATTACATTTCTTGTTCTTTTATGTCCTGTTTGTTATGGTTTGTGTTTTGGGGGACTTTGATTTTGGCGCTGTGCCTCTCATTAACTGTTTACTTCCTGAGGGGCGTGGCTGAGCTGCTCACACACCTGAATTCACTATTCTTATTTACTCCCAATAAACAAAAGCATACTCAGCTCTGCGCCAGAGGATTAACTCACATCAACATCACCGCTTCTTTGGTTTGTAATGCCTCTTACTCTATCACTCTAAATTTCTGTTTTGTACTTCGGCTCCGGCTGGGGGGGCGTGGCTGAGCTGCTCGGACTTAATGCGGTTAATACCTGAATTCAGTCGTGTCATGCCTAATGCAATACAGTACGTTCCTCTAGTGGGCATTTTTGAAAACTACAGTGCTGTATGTTTATAAACAGAATGCACTGAAAGGTGTTTTATGCGTACACTGTATAATGTTTATATTTTAGCATCAATAAATACTATAAATAACATGTTATACATAATAAATATGTTATATGTTAGTACATAATAAATAACAGTAAAAATGGAAACGTTTTTCTGAATCATGACTACATTTTACTACATGAATACTGTAATGAGTAAGACTGTCTATAGAATGTGTTTAAGAAGCATATTTTAGCGCATGTAATAGATACATAGTATTTTACTTACAGCTGCTCATTCGTGCATGTGACGTGATACATGGGGTTTTACTTCCTGATACAGAACTCGCGGATTATCTCGATTCACGGGAGGGCCCGGAACCGAACCCCTGCAAATGTCAAGGGCCTACTGTACTTCCTGACTATAGTCATGCGAACTTATCTCCGACTTTCACTTCAATAACAGTCATTAAGTTAATTTATAAGATTGTGATATACACAATTTCTTGTCCAGCAGAACTCAACTCCTGCTGTGGGGGGTGCACGTGCACCCACCCCCCCACCCCAGCCTACGCCCTTGATCAGCTGCCGTCTGATGTTTCAGCAGCTGATACCGGGTTGGATGGTATTCACTGCAGACATCTTACACCTCCACCCCAGCATACGTTTTGTACGCTTAAGAAAATGTTGAATGACTTAAGCGCCTAGGGCACCTTAAAAATTGGAGTGGGTGGGCGCTTATACAAAAATGACCAGCAGAATGGAACGGTAAGCGCTTATTACCATTAAAGTGGAAAACATTCATCAGGCATGTGATTTGACCATCAAAATATCTGAAAATCAGTCAGGGTCCCCCCCAAGCTCCAAAGCTCCTAGGTTTTAGGCATTTCAGAAGGGGAAAAGGCTATTCCATGACACTTTCAGTATCCCACAAGTTGAGGTAATCATGTGGGATTCCAACACTAATAAAAGTCATAGTCACAAATCAAATAGTCACTCTTATAGATATGTCCTGCCTCACAACACTATTATCAACAGTCATTGTCTTTAAACACAATCTGGAAACAAACTATACACACGGCATGATATACATGACATGTGTTTTGAATTGATGTTTTTGTCTTTAGTACTTTAGCATGCCACTTTCTTGTTTCCGTTTGTACAGCCTGAACTGTCCTTCTGGAGGCCGCCTAAGAAAGTTTGTTGTTCTTCTGGATGCTGAGACGTTTCGGTTGAGGTTGATTCATAGTTTTACATTTCCAATATTAATGAGCTAATTACACGAGCACACACTGCCGCTGCTGTAAATGTCTATTTACACAAGTTAATTACGAAAAACTGGCGAGTTATTGCGGCAATAATTTATTTGTTCTAACAGCAGAAAAATGGTCAGTGACCATAGAGTCGGCTCATTTGATTCAGTTCACGGAATAAACACGTGAACGTCCTACGCCTAAAACATGCACGTATTCACAATAATTTGAAAAATATAATCGGAAACTAGACAAGAAAATTCTCAAACATACCTCAAAATTAACTACTCGATCGGCGACAGAAACTGGTTGTTTCACTGGGTCTTTTCTTTGCACGGAAGTTTCTGGTCGAACGGCAAACAAAGAGTTAAGTCCGTAGGGTTCTGGAATCTTCGCTTGAACACCAAATGTTCCGGCAATTGAATGCTGCGGTTCCCTTTTCCATCTATTCCCACCTAAACTTGTTTTTCATGACTTTGTCTATTTCTTTGATTCGAGCAGAATCTTTCCTCTCTATCACCGACATCCTTTCGATAGCTGAACGAACGGATCGGAAGTGGCACGAATGTCTACGTACATGTTTCAACAACAGTGATTGTCTATTAGAAAGCCATCAGCAGTAACGTTTCAAGAGAGGTAATTTTATGCAAAACTCAGAACGAAATAAAAGTGTGAAAGGTTATTTTGACATAGTTGGCGTGAAAAAAAAAAAAATAATAGTTTTTTTTTTTTTTTTTAACTGGGCCAATGGGGAAAAAAAAAAAAAAATCAGAATTCCGTGAATTCGCGGGGTGGGGGGAGGGGAATCACATGCCTGATTAATAATAACAGCACAATAATAACAGCATAAATTTTTAATAAAAAGACCCCTTACTTTTCCCTCCCGGTGCTGTTCCTTTAAACATTTTCCCGGAAGTAAAATCGAGCCAATCAATGCGAATGTCAACTTTAGCACATGCCACGTTGACCCAATCAACAGGAACATAAAAGCACATGGCCAGGAACGTTTTTAAATTTATGAAGTTAGTGAGCAGGAGAATCGGGTGAAAAATACTCATCATCACTTTCTGATAGGTCCATATCGCTCCATTCATTCAGAGCATCCCATTGTTTTGCTGTAGCAGTTTCTAATGGTTCATCGGTTGTTGGACATTTACCAAAAGAACACAGCAAAATATTTTCCTGTTTTTTAAAGCATGGCGGAACAATCAAATGTGTTGTTACTGATGAACATTATAGACATCCCCCAGTGGCAGGGGGTCTTGAAGTACTGTGTCAACTCACTTTTACAGGCAGTGAACCCCTCATTTTATGGTTACAGAGACTGATCGAATATTGGGGGGCCTTTACTGAAGCAGGGCGCTTATTACGTCAAATACGGTAAATCACATAAATATGATCATTATGCTGGAGAGAAGTGGAATGTAATTTACCGGAATCTGGGACCAATTTGGAGCATGTTGAGCCTGAGACCGAGTCCACAAGTTGTGCGAGTTGATGGATATTATTGCTGCTTTAAGCAAAAAAACATGCATGGTCAATGTGCCTTGTTGGAGATCAGGTTTATGGGACCACGTCCCTCTTTTGCTCATTTTAAAATAAATGTTTAAGTAAAAATGTAGATGCTGTAGGTCAGTAAATTTGAGCAATTAGCAACATGAACCGTGGTTTTGTTTTTACAGGGAATTTCCGTATCATGTATAAAAACAAATTAGATTGGCTGAAGGCCTTCGTGACATCCGCACTGCTCAATCACGGCATGGCTCTTATTATACTGGGCTCTCCACACACTGAATGACTGTAGATAAGAGGATGGAAACACGATTGTGTCAAGATTACATGCCGGGACCTTTGCTGTCGCCATTTTTTTTTCAATGAAAACATTGCTTCCGGTTCAAATAGCGGGAATAGGCGAAGTTTTTTTTTTTTACTGTTCCGATGTTTTCCAAACACGTCAAAAAAAATTGGTTTTGCTTCAGAGTATCGCAATAGGTATTGTTTGCGTGTTAGAAACGGTTTAAACCGGTTTTATTGCACAGTTCTACTAAACATCCATTTTAAAAAGAGCACAAAATAAAATCTGCAAAGCCAAACGATTATGCATTTGTTCTCTTTTCCTGCTTCCAGCTATTTATTTGAAAGACTGCTGTCTCTTTGTGGGAGGATGATGAAGCATGCTTCATGGTAATGGTTGAAAATATTTTTAATGTCCGATAATATCCTTAAAATTCTATTTCAAACCAAATAAAATGGTCTTGGACCACAGACCTCACGTTTGACACCTGTGGACTAAGACATCGCACCTGTGGAAGTTATTAAAGTGAGTGAAGAAACACATTAGGCTTGTAATTTGTAATCAATGTAAAGAAAAGTAAACCACAAAAGGTAATAACAAAAAACTTAGATAAATACTCAAGTGTTAAAAAAAATAATAAAAAGGAGACTGCTAAGAATAGCACATTCCACAGAACTAAAACCAGTGTTGGAGATGATTCAGCAGCACTGAAAAGCAGCCAGCCTACATTTATACCACTGTTTTAGATCTCAGAGTTATAGAGCCTGATATGCTGTTATATGCGAAACAATAATTCAAATTACTTATCTTTCATAGTATCATCAGGGTCTGCGGTCAATGTTTGATACATTCAGGGATGTGAACAGGCCTTTATGGAAAAGGAGGAAAAATTGGCAGAGGTCAAGGGGGCCGTCAAGGCCCCCTGTGGGGGTGGGGTGGGGGGGGCATCACCCTTGCTGGGTGGTTCAGGGGGGTGAAGCCCCCCTAAAAGGTTTGGGGTTATATTTACAAAAAGGATCTTAATTGATGTCTCCTGTAAGGCATATTTTTAAAGAGAACCCTTAAATGACATTACTTAGTTAAAGTCAGTTGAGCTTGAACTTTTCTTAAAAAAAAAACAGGTGTTTTGGGGGGTACTTATTGGAGCAATAAGCTCATTAGGTCAATTCGGTACTAATGTTACTGTACATGTGTTATTCTCTCTCACTTATCCCTTAACATCTGAGGATGACGTTGGGGCGCCTTCATGGCGAGACCTGGGCTGATTTGGCCTGGCAGAGCCCATCCCTCTCTTTTATATAGCCCATCCCTTCTTTTACATGTCTCTCACCATAGACAGTGAGAGACATGGCCTGACTTTGATAACCCAGTTAGCTGCCCTGGGGGGACAGTGACAACCTTGTGGGGACTCGAACCCCCAACGTTAGGATCAGCGATCCAGTGCCCTTTTCCACTAGACCACCACTGCCCACATGCGTTCTTGTGAAATGTTTATTGTTACATATTTATCTTAAATATGCTACACATGACTGGATTTCCAGAGAAGAGATGATATGAATCATCAACAAACAAATACACTTTCAACTGGACTGCCATCTCGGCACAGTCTGACTGATAGACTCCCGTGTAAAATCGATTAGGTATTTATCTTCTGATTGTACTTCAGTCTGGGCAGACCGTTAGCTCGCATAAGCTTGATCTGTTAAACAAACCATTATCGACCTCAACTACGTACAAAATATTCAGAACTTAGTTTGTGCTTAAATCTACATTTGCTTATTAAATTTTGAAAAAGTCCTCGACACATTCCGCCAAATAAAATAAGCGAGTTCGCTAGTTTGGATAATTCGCCTAATGCTATCCAGCTAACACAACACACAGGCCCTGAGACCGACCCAACTGCGTAACCAAAAACGTATATATTATTCCACTTATTGTTCAGAACTCACCGCTCCTGTGGCCAACATGTTGTAAACCGTTTTACTCCTGTCTCCAGCCGTTAATTTGCGGATATTTTCAATCGTCAGTGGAAATTTTAAAGTTTACATGGAGAAAGCTAATCTGAAAGAAACAACCGCGAGCGCCACCACTCTGACCTTTCACCCTGTTGCGTCACTGAGTGTTTTCAAGATGGCGCAAGTTGAACACAGTTTCTCCAGCAGATGGCGCCAAAGAAGAAAAGAAAATTCGAAAGAAACGACGAACAGCTGTTGCTGGTTCGGAGTAATGGGCCATGTCAGAGCACGTCTCCCACTTTCCCGCCATTTTTTTCTACACTTTTACAAATTAATATTTGTAATATCTGAGCGATATCGACTCTCAAGATGAGGGGGCAGTGGTGGTCTAGTGGTATAGGGCGCTGGATCGCTGATCCAAAGGTTGGGGGTTCGAGTCCCACTCTCCACAAGGTTGTCACTGTCCCCCCAGTGCAGCTAACTGGGTTATCAAAGGTGGGCCATGTCTCTCACTGTCTATGGTGAGAGGTTGATGTAAAAGAACCATTGCTGACTTTCGTAAAGAGGAGCTGCAAAGTCGTCAGCGTGTTTCTGTCCCGCGCTAAAAGGGTTGTGACAGGAAGGGCATCCGACGTAAAAACCTCTGCCAAATCAAACGTGCGAATCAGATGATTCTCTATGGCGACCCCTGAGAAAAAGGGAAAAAGCCGAAAGGAAGACATCGACTCTTAAGATGATATGCAGTATGTCTGTTCCCCGCTTCACTGTAGTTTAAGGTTCACAGAAACATGAAAATGGCACTTGCATGTATAATAAGTAATGTTTGAATGTGGTGATGAACATTCATGTGTGTTTTCATGATTCTGAATGTGAGAAATGTTACAAGTAAAATAAAGTGTTCCTCAAAACAATGACCACAAAACTTGCTGAAAAGACCACATTACATCATCAAACACTTGCGCTCAGCCAGTATCAGCTCGGGTGTTTTGTCTATTTACATTAAACATGATTTTCCCTCATCATACCTGAAAATAATTATGGATCAATGGTGCTCGAGATGATTCCTTCATTTTTTTAGATGGATTCAAATAACATGAGACACAGGGATCAGGCCTGGGGAACTCAGAATATCTGTGCTGATATCCGGTGACCTCCAGGTATAATTTCATGAAATAAATACATGTATATACAATATACAATAAACATTTATACCTCGGACTTCATATATAACACAAACAGCTGCCACCTCCAGAAGTTCTCGGACGACTCCGCCATCGTGGGCCGTGTGTCAGAGGGGAACGAGCTGGAGTACCGGTCGGTCATCGTTGACTTCGTGGACTGGTGTGAGCGCAACCACCTGTGCTTGAACACCAGGAAGACGAAGGAGATGGTGGTCGACTTCAGAAAAAGCACTCTAACACACACACACACACACACACACACACACACACACACACACACACACACACACTCACTAGTGAACGTCCAGGGGCAGGACATTGAGACAGTGGACAGTTTCAAGTACCTGGGCTTTCACCTTAACAATAAACTGGACTGGTCCCACAACACCAACGCCCTGTACAAGAAGGGCCAGAGTCGCCTCCACCTTCTGAGGAGACTCAGGTCCTTCGGAGTATGCAGACCTCTGCTCAGGACTTTTTATGACTCATCCATCCTGGTCAACAGCTCTCACCCACTGCACCAGACTGTAGAGGAGCTGAGCAGCTCCTTCAGTGGACGACTGAGACATCCTCAGTGCAGGAAGGAGCGCTACCGCAGGTCGTTCATTCCCACCGCTGTCAGACTGTACAACGCCACTTTGTAACTGTCTGTGAAAATACCGGTTATGTGCAATAAAAACCCCGTGCACTTTAATCAACCACATCTACCCCACTGACTGTCAACCATATCAACCCATCTACTCTGCACTCAGATACATTACACTTTAATATAGGCCAGTCTATAAAGTTGCTCCATTCTTTTCTTTTCTTTTATTGTTTATTAATTTATACTATTTATGTATCTATTTATTTATTTACTTATATAATATATATGTATGTGTGTATGTTTGTATTTGTATCTATTTTTGCAGATCCTACTGATGGTACCTCAAGAGCCTGTAACAGTGAATTTCTCCATTGTGAGATTAATAAAGCTGGATCTTATCTTATCTTATCTCTTCTTTGTTGTGATTGATTGGTTTTGAAATATATTTCAAGGGTGTAATAGAAGTCAAAATCTTTATCATCATACACTTTTTTCTTTTCAAATGAAGTTTATATCTTTGACAATAGTTTTTTGGATGGAACATTTCTACTTATTTTGGCCTTTATATAACAAAGTCTTCTGTGACAAAATAGTGTCTCCTGCATGTCAAACTGATTTGATTTTGCTGATGTTGATAAGGTTGATTTTGAGATTATATTTAGGTTTTTATTATCAGAATTGAGTTTCTCTAATGAAATGTTACCACCCATTACTGATGATAAATCATGCATGCACAGTTATTAAGTCTCCCGATTTAAAAGCATAAATCCAATCTCCCGCCAGGAGATTAATTTCTCCCGATTTCCAGACAACCTCCCGAAAAAAAAAGTCACACTTTGAACACACCGTAGCATTTTTCAGTCTTAATCTTCTGCATATTGCACTTTGGAGACACCGTAGAAATGTATAGCCAGTCTCTATCTTCTGTTTGTTTATGAACACATGAGTTGACACACTGATCCAGGCTAGCGACTTCAAGTCACGTGATCATTCAGTGCCGTGCAGTTCAAAAACAAGGGTGTGGAAGAAGATAAGCTGGTTGAGGAATTACAGGATTTTCAATTACTGCGTGAAAATGAAATGAAGTGTTGGGAGAAAAGGTGAGGTGTGATGAGTGCTGGCATCAAGTGATGACAATGTCAACTGTGATGAGAGTGAAGAGATTTTCCTCTTTTCACAAAACTGTTGCAGGCAGTGATGACTATACCAAACAGCAATTGTGACAGTGAAAGGGTATTTTCTATTGTAAAGAAAATCCACACTGATGCCAGGTCAGAATTGATCAATGAAACTGTTTTGTGCCCTCTCGGCTACAAAATTGAACTCAGACTTTGTTTGTTACAAATCATCCATCCAAGTCCTGAACTTTGTAAAATTGGAAAGCAAGCAACATACAAGTATGTGCAGGAACACACCGAAACATCTGGTGTAATTATTAAGCAAGCAGCATTAGTATATGTCACAATATTTTTAAACAGATGTTTTTATCAGCTGATTCATAAAACTGTATACATCCATGAATAAATAAATAAAAAAAAACTTGTTTATTGAGCAATGTTCCTTTATAAAAAAAATATGCATCAATTCTTGGGGCCGCGGCCCGGCCGCACAGGGGGTGCTGCGGTGTCTCTGGTGAAAATTCTCCCGATTTCAAAATGTTGAAACTTAATAAGTATGTGCATGACTTCGATAATTCCCTGCTTTTGTCAATGTGATCGGGCTCGGGCTGCGGATCTCATCCACCCCCGGAGCCGGACCACCGAGGAGCTTTGTGACTACCTCATTGACCTGAGTTCCAATGATGGGTGAACCTCCATCCAAACTCCCAGGGTCTCCCTCCTCCACGGAGGCATCCACAGTCGAGGTGAGCAGCTACCCACTTCCAGTGTAAACAGTATTTTTGGAGGA
Source organism: Plotosus lineatus (assembly GCA_024760905.1). NCBI lineage: Eukaryota > Metazoa > Chordata > Actinopteri > Siluriformes > Plotosidae > Plotosus > Plotosus lineatus. Next base: position 1,983,544 of record CM045748.1, read on the forward strand.
CTGCTTCCCCCTTCTGAGGCATCAGATGGTTGTCCAGAACCTTTTTGAGACCAACCGATAATCGCTCTCCAGGCCCTTACCAAATGCCTCCTAGGCCCGAGATTTTGCATCTACAACAGCTTCAACTAATTTGCCTTGCTTTGGAATGACTGTGATGATTCCTCCTTCCATGGGAGAGATACAGGTATTTTATTATTTTGAAGTATCTCATTAAAGAGGCCAGAAACACCGGTGACAGCTCTTCCCCAAATATATTGTACCACGCTGCCATGTACCCATCACTCCCAGGTGATTTATTGTTTCTTTTAATGTATTTATAGCATTCTTTACCTATTCGATTGTAATATCAGCTTCTTAGCTGAAATAGAATTTTGTAAAAAATAAATAATAAATAAATAAATAAATAAAATGTAAATAAAAAATAAAAACTTTTTGGTGTTTCTGCTAGTTTTAGATGAAAGATTCAGGATTTAATTTTCAGCTAAGAGTGTTAAAAATAAATTTACATAAAGTATTAATACAAAGATGTTGTCAAGATACTAGGAAATGGGAAGAAAATTTTAATTTTTCTTGAGACAGTGAAAACGGGTGGGCAGTGGTGGTCGAGTGGATAGGGCGCAGGATCGCTGATCCTAAGGTTGGGGGTTCGAGTCTCCACAGGGTTGTCACTGTCCTCCCAGTGCGGCTAACTGGGTTATCAAAGGCAGGCCATGTCTCTCAATGTCTATGGTGAGAGGCATGTAAAAGAACCATTGCTGACATTCGTAAAGAGTAGGCTGCAAAGCCGTCGGCGTGTTTCTACGACCTGGAGAGGGATGGGCTCCACTCGGCCAAATCAGCCCAGGTCTCACCATGAAGGCGCCCCGACAAAACATCCTCGGATGTTAAGGGATAAGTGAAGTGAAGAAGTAAAAACGGATTTTGGCATTTTGAAAAGGAACGCTTCAGATACGGAAGATATAACAAACCGCCCTTTAATCTTCAAGATCTCAGTAAAAGCTGCAGTGTCGCAATCATGTTCATATCATTCACTCATTCATTCATGAACCGCTTAATCCTAATTAGGGTCATGGGGAGGCTGGCACCATCTCCGCCCGCCCACTCTGAGGTGGGCACTGTACACCCTGGTCAGCTCGCCAGGCCATCTCAAGGGCATGTTCATATCTTTGTAGGAATAAAATTCATGAAATGTATTAGTCAGTATTTAAGCCACATAATAGCACAGAGTGCTGTACTCACTGAGTCCGACCACGGCTGTGTATGCCTGCTTGTGTTACTCGACGTTGTTTGACAGGCTTTGACTTGATCACATGATCTGCAGGGGGGTGGGACTTCTCTTACAAAGCCCCACAGTTATGGAATAACCTCACAGTTAATGTTTGGGACTCAGACACAGATATCTTGTCTCTGTTTACAAAATACCTTTATTATGTAAAGGAGCAGATCTGGGGGTCTCAGGCATAGAAAGTTCTGGTAAACTGTGATGTTGGGATGCTGTTGCTCCCCCACTCTACATTCTCACCCAGGTTCGTTTGACAGTGGGGTGGTTGATTGTCTAACGTCACTGGTCCCCTCATGTCTGTCGTCCTTCTGGTTCTCTCTCTTTTAGTTATGCTGCCATATTCAGTCATGCCGGCGTCTTTGCTGCACTCAGCAAATAATAAATTCTTTTATTTCCATGAAACTATTATACTCCTCCCCCCCTCTCAGTTTCTCTATTATTTGTTGAGATACACATGCTATTTCTGAAATCCCAATGATCCCGATCCCTCTGACTCCTGTGATCTGTCCTGGTGTGCTGGTCGGAGTTCCGATCTTAGGAGCCTCTCATGCACGCTGATGTTGATCCATATGTTCCTAATTATACACTCAGAAACTGTGAAGATGACTTTCCACTGCTAGTGCTATAAACCTGCCATAACCAGGGTCGTGATGGCACAGTGGTTCAAGCTCTGGCTCAGTGATTTGAAGGTCAATGTTTTAAGCTCCAGTACTACCAAGATTCTAGTTTTGAAGCCTCAATTGCTCAGATGTACATAGATAAGTCTAAGTTGCTCTGGATAAGGGTGTCTGCCAAATTCAATAATTGTAAACTCTTTGAATTGTGATCGATGACTACGACTCCCATTACAGTCATAAAATGACCAATTAGACTTCATGTTAAACTATAGTAAAACTTATGCTACATGGTTTGTATTTTTATCTGTTTCCCCCAAACGAGGAAGAGTTTTTCCTTTGAGTCTTTAGCCCCTGAAGGCTTGCTCCTCATATCGTCTGAGTGAGTTTTTCCTTACATTGTCACAGCAGGCTCGCTCATTAGTAATGTTTAGGGTTTATCAATTTTTTAAAAATTCTTCACCAATGGTTTTTGCTATGTAATGCTGCTTTGTTACAGTGTCAGTTGTAAAAAAAAAAAAGTGCTATACAAATAAAACTGAATCAAATTGAATATATGAGATCCCTGGGCTCTTGAGTAGGGTATCAACAAGGTGCACAGCTGTCAACCTAGATATCACCAGGTCAAATCCCGATTGATGGCACAGACCAGGGGTCCATGGGAGCTAATTGGCGAAACTCTCAGAGATGGCATTTCCTGTCAATCACAGTGTTCACCTGCCAATCAAACGTCCTTCACACAAGGCGCAGATAATGTTTCCTCTGTGAATGTGTTAGGCCTCCTCCAAATAAGCAGTTCATAAAGAGGTGGCTGGAAACATCCCATGTCATTGAGGAGGCATGGACATGCTGAAGCCCCTGCCTGAAATGTGGTGATATTACAAATTGATAGGCAATCCTTCACAAGTTGAAATTGGATACAGCCTAATTAGAGAAGACAAGGGGAGAAGGGTGTGAATGCAGCCTTGAGGGGGGCACAAGCCAGTGTTCCTTCTCACGCTGGTCCCAAGCCCAGATAAATGCAGAGGGTAGCAACAAGAAGGGCATCCGGCGTAAAACTTGTGCCAAAATAAACATACGAATGATCAAAACGAATTTCATACCGGATTGGTCAAGGAATTAACCGCTATCAGTGCTGTTAACTAACAGGGTGCTGGTGAAAATTGGACGACTGTTGGTCAAAAAAGGAAAGGTGGGAGGCATGTCTGTAGGCAGAGAGACAATAGGAAAGGCATAAGTCTAGGACTGAGAGTCGGGACTTTCAGTGCCTGAAGAGGAATAATCATGCTAAGGCACTTGCACTTGCTCACTTGAAAGATTGGAAGTACGGATAAGCCGCGCTTCGGTCTCACAAGCTCCGTGTGTCACTTGCAACAAGCGCCTCACATTCAAAGGGGAAGGACTTAAGCAGCACGCTTTAATTGAGGTGAGCGTGCAGTTTGTGTTTATAGGGAGTAGATGAGAGGACTTACTTCAGGTGTGAACTGCATTCAGCCCGATCAGCTCAGCCACGACCCTCAGCAACAGACACACACAAACATTCTGAACATTAACTTAGGTACTGTACTGGAATAATAATTGAAAAAGACTTTAATACTACAGCTTTACAACAGTTCAGATGATTATTCCTCTTCAGGTACTTCAGAGGAAACTGTCATTTCTTCAGGAGAAAGTCTTATTTCTTCAGAAGAGACATCGAATGTCATTACCTTTTTCTGGTGCTTAGCCGACATTTGAGTGGCATCAACGAGCTTAACTGGTGATTTAAACAAACTAAAAAAAAAAGGCTCATTGACAACTTATGTGCGAATGAGGAAAAGGGGGCATATACATCATCTCAACCAATCAGCAGGAAGGAGGCCAGCCATTGGATGAATTTGAGTCACATGACAGTTGCTCAGCAATCCGTGAATAGTCAAGGGCACGAGTGCAAAACCGCGAATAGTCAAAGGCCTACTGTACATTGGTAGTAGGATGCTGAGGTTGGAACTGCCAGGCAGAAGGCCTAGAGGAAGACCAAAGAGAAGATTGATGGATGTGGTGAAGGAGAACATGAAGATA